>CAUYSK010051405.1:0-88170 GCA_963575035.1 Avahi laniger | reverse complement strand
AAGCGATCCTCCTGCCTCAGCCTCCCAAGTAGCTGGGACTACAGGCATGTGCCACCATGCCCGGCTAATTTTTTCTATATATTTTTAGTTGTCCAATTAGTTTCTTTCTATTTTTAGTAGAGACGGGGTCTTGCTCTTGCTCAGGCTGGTCTCAAACTCCGGAGCTCAAACGATCCTCCCGCCTCGGCCTCCCAGAGTGCTAGGATTACAGGCGTGAGCCACCACGCCCCGCCTCTTTTGTGGCTTTTGATAGACCTTGCAGTTTGTTCAGAATAGTGGGAAAAAGGTTTATGAGTAACATAGGAATCCTACTCAGAGTATAGACATTGAAAATGTATTTAGAAGTACTAACGTTAACCAAAATGGGATGAAATATTACTATATTCACAAAGCTCTTTTTAATATGGAGTAAGTTTTCTGGGAAGAACAAACTTTAGTTTCTTTTTTTTTTATTTTTGAGACAGAGTCTGGCTCTGTTGCCCTGGCTAGAGTGCCGTGGTGTCAGCCTAGCTCACAGCAACCTCCAACTCTTGGGCTCAAGCGATCCTCCTGCCTCAGCCTCCTGAGTAGCTGGGACTACAGGCATGCGCCACCGTGCCCAGCTAATTTTTTCTATATATATATTTTTAATTGTCCAGATAATTTATTTCTATTTTTAATAGAGACGGGGTTCTCACTCTTGCTCAGGCTGGTCTTGAACTGCCGACCTAGAGCAATCTGCCCGCTTCGGCCTCCCAGAGTGCTAGGATTATAAGCGTGAGCCACCGCGCCAGGCCCGAACTTTAGTTTCTTGTTGACTAATGGGCTTCTTGTGGACAAGTTTCCCCACACAGACCTGATCGACTCATTCCCAGGCATGCTGTACATAATCTGCTCAACAGCCGCTCTGTGCGAACACATACCTATGAGCCTTTGTTGGGGTGGAAGCTGGACAGCTGTCTGATCTGCAAATCTGCACAGAATCATGTGTTCCTAAAAGAGAAAGCAATAGCGTGTGGGTTTATTTTCATCTTCTCCTTCAAAGTTGTAAAAATGACAAAAAAAGATCCCATTTTTCTGGAGTTGAACACTGTTTAATTGAACAGCGTGCTGCACAAACAGCACTCCTGGAAGAAGCAAGCTTTCAGAAGACGGCACTCAGGAATTTCTGCCTTCAAGTCTACTGCTCCTCAGATGCAGTTCTCAGCAACAGACGCACAGACCGCCTCAGGGCCGTTCCGCCCAGTTGCTTTTAGCTGAAATATGAAAACATGGTTGTATTTTGCTACTGTAATGTGTTAAAAGACCTAAAATTCACTTATGTTTTTCCTTTATAAAATTTATCTGAATCTCTGGAATGGGGCTCCAAGAAGACATGCGCAGTGGCTTTTCATCCTAGCAGAGGAAAAGGAAGCGTGCAGGTCACTGTTGGTGGCTTCTCCGGTTCTCGGGGTACCCAGTAGGGTGCTGGCTGGTCCTTGACAATTTCCTGACTTTTTCCGTCCCTCAGTCCCTTTGGGAGACAGAAACCTGGATCTCTCCCCTTTCCCTCCAAAAGCTGCAACAGGGGTGCCCCTTTCTGCTTTAAGACAAACTGTAAAGAGGACCTCAGGGAATGGCAGGGAGATCATTACTTCTACTTAACAATTTTAGAAAAGCTTAAATTAATGACAAAAAAAGTCAAGAAAGTTTTAAAGGGACACAGCTGCAGGTAGCCAAAGGGGACTGGTTAGGCAGAGTTGAAACGAATGCAGTGCTCCTGGTTCAGCTGTCCAGAACGGCCGCGGTTCCCAAGTGTGTGTATGATCTCACCTGCCAGGTTGGCAAACAGGTTAAACGCAGATTCATCATCGGTGCCCTCAGCACTGTGTACATTGACTTTTAAGCCTCTATTTTTTAACAAGGTAAGTGAGATGATTGTGGCAATGTTCGTTTTTAAAAAGGATATATTTTTTTGAGACAGAATCTCGCTCTGTCATCCTGGCTAGAGTGCAGTGGTGTCATCATAGCTCACAGCAACCTCAAACTCCTGGACTCAAGTGATCCTCATGCCTCAGCCTCCCAAGTAGCTGGGACTACAGGTGCAAGCCACCACGCCCAGCTAATTTTTATCTATTTTTGGTATAGACAGGGGGTCTTGCTCTTGCTGGTCTCCAACTCTTGACCACAAGCGATCCTCCCACCTGGGCCTCCCAGAGTGCTGGGATTATAGACACGAGCTACCATGCCTGGCCTAAAAAAGATATCTTTGTCTTAATTTTTATGAATTTTTTTTAAAAAAAGCATTTTAATGCTCGCAATAAAATTTAATGGCAACAGGTAGGAAATAAAATGATTTGAATGAATAATTTTATGCCACAAATTAACTGGCATCAACAAAGGCACAGAAGAATAATTTAGAATTACATAATTTGAAGAAAAGGCAAGAAAAGCATGCCCCTTGTCCTCGTGGTGTTTGTAAATTAAGATCCATTTTATATAAATGTAATGTCAAGGCAATTATAACCTCAGGTAAGGTTCAATTCTCCTGTGCTGAGAAGTCCTACCATGTTTTATTGGAATTGTTTGTGTGCATGTTCTCTTTAGCCAAAGTTAGGTTCTGACAGGGAAAGGCACGTAGCAGCTGTTCAGCCAAGGTTGCTGGCCCAGTTGATTTGTGAAGAAAACACTTCCAAAGCGACTCTCAAGACAGCTGGGCACTAGGTCCTGAGACCTTTAAAGACCAGGCAGCTTTTGGGGGTGTTGGAGAAAGAGACGAGGTAAAGATTACGAACTGGGGAACCGGGGAGTTTCTGCTCTCTGGAAGAGGCTGTGTGCCCAGCTTCACTCTAGAAATTTCAGTTTTCCAGCCAACGAGACTGTGGGCACCCTGTCTCCTCGACACCCTCGGTTCGGTTCATACATCCCATCCTCCTGCTGTCTGCTTTACCAAGCATCGCTCACGGAGGGATCAAAGACGGAGGTCTGGCTTTTGGTTTCGTTTTCCCCAGTTCATTTTCTACTTTATGGGCATGACCTTCTGAAAGACGAAGTGTTCAAATCTTATGCAAATAGTTTCTGGGGTCTTAATATCCCCCCTGAATTGTACAGTTCCCTAGGACGTGAAAACTTTTAATCTTGCAGGCGAACACCAGCAACGTTCCGGTTCTGGACAAGAGCACGCACGCTCAAGTCCTTCCTTCTCCATAGGAATCCGTGCACGTGTGCATGGGGTGGGTGGGGGAGAGGCCGGGAAGGGGAGGAAGACGCGGGTGGCAGGGAGGGTGGGAGACAGAGTTGGAGATGGCCACGTCAGAGCCGTAAAGTTATTATATAAAGAAGAGGCGAAGCAGACACTGCTGCCAGGTGACATAAATGAACATTTTTAGGTCACCGCACCTCGCTATTTCACTGCTTGAGGAAGGTAAAATTCCTAAAATGCGGTGGCTAGCATATAAACGAGACTGTATGTTTTTAGTGAGTCTGTGCAAAAATTGTTATTAACTAAACTAAGAATCCAAACTAACAACTTCTAATAGAATGCTTTTTTTTTAAAAATATTATTATTTCTTAGATTGTATCATGTCATGTTATTGACCAATTAATTGGCTAGTGATGATAGTCAGGAAGTTGGAAACTGTTTTGCTCACATTGGAGACTCAAGACTACGTAATGTTCTGACTGCTTTTGGGAGACAGCTCTCCGTGAGTCTGTTGTGTTTCTTCGTGTCTTGTAAGCAGAGGCGCTGCCTGTCTTTGTGCCAGATCGGGGTTGGCAAACTGTGGCCAGGCCAAATCCAGCTATGACTGGTTTTCCTGTGGCTTACAAGTTAAGAGAGGTTGTGTTTCTAAAAGGTTGTAAACCAACAACAACGACAAGGACAATGAAGAAGATTATGGGGGTGGGGTGGATTTGTGATTTGTATGTGGCCAGCACAGCCTAAAATATCTACTATCTGACCCTTTATGGAAATGTTAGCCTCTGTTCCAGATTATCTTTTTGAGCATGTTTACAGGGTAAGCAGCCTTGGAAAGCGTGGATAGTGTCTCCCTCTGGAGCAAAGGGAAGGTGTTACCCTGGGGGAACTGGGCCTCAGGGAGTCACCGTCAGAGTGACCGTACTCTGGCTGCAGCTGTTGCTGTGGCAACAAACTCTTCTGCCTCTGACTTAGGAGTCTCCTGTCTCTCGCCAGCATCCACTGTGGCAGGCTCCCTTTCTAGTTTGCAAGTAAAGATCTCAAACCCTTCACAAATCTTGCCAACTACTTGATGAGTTAATCTGGACTGGAAAAGAAAAAGAAAAAAAAAAGCCATATTAGATGTCCATGAGTAATTCAAATATAACTATAGATTATCTGCTTCATTAGGAATTTGAGAGGGAAGACCACAAAGACAGGAATAAAGAGAGTATTAAGACATCTAGATCTTTTTGAATTTACCTTGTATGATAAAGTTTTCTTGAATTGTTCACTGAAATAGAAAAAAAAAGGGGATTAGTTATCATTCTAAATACCAAATATTAAGAGTAAAATAATCCTGAAGAAACTAAATTATAAATAAAAATACATATTGTATCTGAAGAGTATAAAATGATATCCTGAAGTAAAACCTATGCTAGTTTGAAATGTCTTTATAAAAAGATAAAAAAACGCATGTCATCACTGTTATTAATTTTAAAGATTTTCTTTCCCAGATTGCTCACACTGTGAGAGAAGCACAACCAGATTTTTTTTCTCCCCTTCATAGGAGCACAGAGATCCAGGTGTTTCAATACATTGAATACATTTGATGCTAAATTTATCAGGGCCAGTTCGTCTGAAATGATTACTTGTTTCCACATATTATAGGAAGATTTATAAATTTTCAACTCTGTCTTTAGTGACTGAGATAGGTTTTCTACACAAGATAACAGTTCCAAGGGTAAGAGAAGAAAATGTTAGTAAATCTATAGGGTGTGAAAAAGTTAATTCTAAATTGAAACTTTCAAATAGGTTAAGTTAGAGGATAGGCTGAACAAGGCCAACTAGCATTCTTACGAATCTTTACAGTGCTAGACTTACAAATTCCTTGATGAGTTGTAAAAATATACATATTATCAGTACAGATGTAGAATAAAATGAAATTTCTACTACTGAATTCAAAGCTTCAAGTTTTATTTTATTTTTTGTTTTTCAATAGTTCCTTTGGTTTTTTTCCAATTTGTTGCAAATTTTGGTAAAAAACAAAATAATAAAAGATAAAGAAGATGACTACTTGTATTTTGTTACTTTAAATTACTTATACAGAAGTCTTTAATATAATTTCTAATGTAAATTTTCTAAGGTTTTTTTTAAAAGTAATCATGCAACTGATCAAGAAGTCTCTTTTGGCATACTGAAGGATAAATTTTCTAAAACTAACATGTTTAATCTACCCAATAATTAAAATGATTATCATGAGAGTGAAAATGTCATAAGCACCAAGAGGACGGCCTTCCAATAAGTTGGGTCAAAGTGGTAAGAATTAAAATATCTCCCTCTTCTATGCTGGATAAGAAGGACTATAAATCGGCCACCAAACTTGCAGATTAATCGTCAACACCCAGAGGCAGTATTTAAATACTGATGCTACTCCTGTCACTAGCAACAGTTCACATGTATTGAATGCTTACTGTATACCATTTCTAAGGGCTCTGCACTTCTCATCAAATCCTCACAAAAACCTTGAGGTAGTTACTATCATAACCCTCATTTGGGAGACAAGAAAACACAGGCAAAAAGAGTTTAAGTCACTTCCTGAGGGGGAACAACTCATAAACCGATGCAGGGGCTGCCCTTGCTGGGAGGTAGAATACTCCAGCCCCAGACACGCCGCTCGTAGATGACGGTTTTAATTTCATTTAAAAGCACACAGAGAAGTGCCGAAGCTGACAGAATTCTAGGCGGCTGATTCCTAGGCAGACTTGTTTCTAGATTTCAGCAAGAGCTGGATTCAGGAGAAAAATCAGAGACAGACACAAAGGAGAACCTTTCTTCCTTGCACAATCTGTAAACAATATTTGCCATTGTGCAGAGAGGAATGAGTCACAAATGAAATTTCATTGCAACTTCATGTCAAATAGGCTTCACGTGGCTGCTTTACCCCACTATGGGTGTCTTGGGCAGAACACTGAATGTCACCTTTTCGGGAAGCTAAATCTCGAGGTGTTCTGGATGAAACCGTAACAGCAAGGGCACGTGACGAAGGAAGCCCGTATCCGGACGCAGTGCTCGATCACCATGTCTGTGGCCACCCCGCAAGCATGCAACGCCACCTGGAGAATAAAGTCAGACCTCAGCACTGAGTTCTTTCTTAACTGATGGTGCAACTTTGGTGCCTTTTAAATAGTTCTCATTTGGACGTACCGAAGGGCTGCTAGGCTGTTCATATTAATGAAGAAAATTAAGCAAAGTTGAAAGGTTACAAACGGAATATTGCAAATGAAGCGTAAGATTCACTCAGTGGGAAATCTGACACAATTTTAACATGGAAAATTTAATGTATATACATGTCTAAATTACTGCTTTTGCTGATTATGAATTTAGTTCAGTTGTAGCATGCACCAAGAACAATAGACATGAAATGAGAATTTCTAGTCTAGAATTCTGCGTGGCTATGTGGCCCTGGGCTCAGTCTCCTCACCTATAACTATGGGTAACAATACTGACATATCACAGGGTTGCAAAAGTTAAATAAAAGTATATTTGAAAACACTTTTTCGAATGCTATATGAATACAATCTTAATTAGCCTTATATTTAAAAAACTGATTAAAAATCATATTTATGTATTAATAGTACCTTTCAAGGTATTTTCGTACACGGATAATACTTAACATTTAATAATCAATCACATGCACTGCTTGCAATGAGCTTATCTACAAAGGAAGGGATGAAGTCATGAATTTTTGAGTGGGGCTTCAATAATTCGTGAAAATAAAAATAACTCTAAATTAAAACATTTGAAACACACATCCTTAAATGTATCTATACTTATGAAAAGTCTAAAGCAACAATTATGAAAAGTATTAGGCTAAAGAAAACAAAATAGAACTTTAAGAAGGAAAATCAGATGTGGGGATCCTAAAAGATGAAAAACCTACATTACATTTTGCTGGAGAGATTCTCACAACTTCGTTCCATTCTGGACAGAGACAAACTGCACTGGATTAGAATCTTTCCTTCCTAGGACAGACAGAGCTCGCCAGCCTCAGGGTAGGGAGGAGCTCTCGAGGGGAAGAGGAGGTTTTCTGGAAATTTCTGGATGTAAAGTCTTATAAGCAAGATTCCCTTTTTGAATAAGAAAGTTAAGAACAATACTGTATTGGGAGGAGGAAAGCAAGACCTCTGTTCTCACCCTCCTCCTGAATCCCCCTCTCCTTCCAGCTGACGGCGCTTACGCAGAAGTCGACGACCTCTGACCGCTGTCACCCACCTGCCTTGTTTCTCTCCAAAGACCGAGCCTAGGAAGGCAGCCACCCGGTGAAGGCAGCGACGACGACAGGGAAAGGAGAAGCAAAGGACGTTGACTTCTCACCTGCCCCTTTATTTAGCCAGCTTTTCAGAGTAAAAATCAGATTCGTCCATAATTTCCTGAGTAGTCAGAGAAAATCTCACAATGACAATGACAGACACATTTTCCCCTGGAGGGAAAGAAGTGAGCACTGACGCTGGGCGTCCCTTCTGTGCTGGGTGGTGGCTCAGGGAGCTGCGCTCACAACACCGAAAGATTTTATTTTCTCCGTTTTAGAAATGAGGAGGCTAAGACTTGGGGAAATTAAGAGCTCGCCCACAACAAAACAGCTGCCGAGGGGAAGGATCTTGACCCTGAATCCCGACTTCACGTGTTAATCACATCAGGCTGCTTCTCTGCAAAACCCTCTTGAGGCTCTGAATGGAGAAGAGTTTGGAGAGTGTACGTTTCTAAGTCTCTCTTTACTTAGGTCCACATTCCTTTTGCTACATGCAAGAGATTACGTTTATTTCCCTTGTTTAAACAAAATAACTAAATCGAGGAACTATTCACACAATAGTTTATAGATAATATACTAATTGTCTACGAGTAATAGATTTTAGGTTTAAAGGTTTTACTGCATGACATACTTCTAGTTTCCATTGTCATTAAATGCAAGTCAAAAATAACCGGCAAATAATGACGAGAGATATAGGTCAATGTTACCATTTGGTACAGAGATTTAGCATACAATTGAGGCGGTATTTCAAGCGAGGGGAGAAAAAATGGACTTTTTAATAAGTGTTGGGTTAACCTGGTAGTTACATAAAAATAAAAATTAGATCTTTTCCTCTCACCACACATAAGAAATACATTTCAAATGGACTAGAGATTTAAAAAGAGACAAGTAAGACATGAGTGAATTCCTCCACCACCAAAGGGAGTGGGAAATAATTTTTAACTATGGCTGAAAAAATCCATGTACAATAACAGGTAAAGTTAATAAATTTGATAAAATAAAAATTTTTCAAAAAACATTTGAAGGGCAAAAAAAAAAAATCCTTAAGTAAAAAGACAAATGATAAAGCAGGAAAAAATTTACAACTTACAGCATAAACACAGGGTTTATATCCCTAATATACAACAAGCTTTTAAAAATAAAGAAAAAGCCCAATAATATGATGGTGATATGAACAAACAGTTCACAAACAAAAACATGCAAATAGTCCTTAATAAAAATTGGTCAATATTGCCCGAAATAAGAGAAATAAATACTTAAACTAATTAAGAGACTACTTATCACCCATTACAGTGGCAAAACCCTAAAATTTGATAGCAGTCTATTGGTCAGGCTGCAAGGAAACAGATACTGTCATGCATTGCTGTTGGGAATACAAAAACGTCACAGCCCACTGAGGGGAAATGTAGCGATATCTAGCAAGATGACATAAGCAATATGCAATCTCACTTCCAAAAATCTATCCAAGAGACATACTAGCAAAAATATAAAAGTATCTATCCATTGAGGCAATATTTAAAGTAACAACAAAATGCAAATAACCCAGTTTTCCACTGGCAGAGGACTGACGGAATAAACACAATGGAGTACCCTGCAGCTCTGAAAAGGAAGGAGGAATCTCTCTGTGCCAGGCCATGGAGCAATCTCTAGGAGATACTGTTAAATGAAAAGCCATGCTAAAAAATTCTCAAACTATTTTCAGCAATCGCCACTGGTGGTTGTGTTGTGTGTGTCTAGTACCCAGTATGTGTATCTTGTGAGCTAAAACAGAAACTATGCTGGTGTCATGAAGAAATGGAGATATTAATTTTTTTAGCATGGGAGTACGAAGAGATAAAAGAAAAATGAGGCAAAGTTACAACCCCATTCTCCTGAATTTCAATTTGAAGTGTCAGTATGAATTTATGCTTTTGTTAAAAAAAAAAAAAAAAAAGTGTTGCCTGGCTCAGATCATGGAAAAGTCTAGAAACAGAGACCAAACCAGCAGCAACGACCATCCCTAGAACCGAGATTTCAGTATGTATATATTACATTTCGTTTCTCATTCATCTGTGGATGGAGACTTGGCTTGGTGCCACCTCTTGGCTATTGGGAATAGTGCTGATATAATCCAGAGTGTGCAAACATCTAAGTAGGTGTGACTGTGAGATGAGAAAATTTAGGCAGAGAGGTTAAGCAACTTGTCTAAGGTCCCACAACAAAGTAAGGATCCCGACTCAGACAGTTTGGGCCTTTGGTCCTGGATACTCTTTACAAATACATTCTTTTATTTTATTTTATTCATCTCACTCATGCTAATTATCTTCTGAAATGACACCATCATAGGGAACTAGCATGTATTCAGTACTTACTAGATATCAAAGTCTTTACATAGATTTTCTTCTTGATTTAACCCTTTTTTGCTTTTTCTTGATTTGATACTTTAAGTAGCTCTTATTATCTCCATTGACAATAACACATCCAAGGTCCCGAGCTAGCAAGCATTCCAGATGAACTCTGACTCCAAGTCTGGCTCCAAACCTCATACTCTTCCATTACATCAGACCACGCCCTCCTCAGTCAGCATCTTTGGAGCTGGAAGGAATCTCAGAGACTATTTTTTTTCTAATAAACAATTTCTAGGTATCACTCCTAGGCTCACCACTGACTAATGAGAAAAAAGCTGTAAATTATATGCTGGTCAAACATAAAGGAGGGGACAAAGGAAGACAGGGACAAAAATAAATGCATCTAATATTTTGTCTTAAGCCATTCCTATCCAAGATGCATGACATCTAATTTCTAATTACATTTCAATCCTATCCAAGAGGCACGACATCTAATTTCTAATTACATTTCAAGCATCTGACCCAGAGACTTTGTTAATACAATATGCATAGGCTAGATAAATGTACTAATATAATACAGGATATTCCACTGGTAGAAAAAGCATCAACACATAAACTACTATTAATAGTATCCAACGGAGGCTGATGTGCTGGAGGGGAAACCACATTTAGCTGACATGACTTAGCCGACATCATGACACATAACCGTGTCACCAACGGACCCAAAGAATTCAGAATTGTAGTTTTCAAATAGTCAGTTTCTTATTATCTACCCTTTTCTCTCTATATATACCGAATTCCAATAAGAGATAAAAATTAAAGTTGTAAACTTTTCTATTGGCCAAGGTAACGCGTAGTGCTAAGCAAATGTAAATGCTATTGATCCAGATATGCGCTACAGAATTAATGGATTATAAATTAAACACCTTTCCTTTACATTTTCTTAGTTCAGTTTATCTATACATGATATAAATTCTAAGTACAATACTTATTCTATCGTGTAAACCACTGAAATAAAACTGAACAGCCAAGAAACCTCAACTGCATGTCTTTGTTACTTGCAGTAGCAAGTAAATTAAATTAATCACTTACTCTCATAATGACTTTCACCTGGCAGCTTACAAGGTAAGATTCTAGACAAATTGACAAAATATATTTTCATTCTTAGAGAATGAAAAGAGTACAGTTGCTTCTAAGAGAAAAGCGTATATGTTGATTCTGACTATAAGGCATATTTTGAAATAAAATAAGCCTCTGCTTTATTCATGCCTCAAAAGGGACATATTTGTGATTCTAATAGAATCATAACACTTCTATGAAATTCAAATTCCACAGGATAGCACAGAATTTTGGTTTCAAATGATCAGGTAGAATCACATATCTTAGGTCTTTCTAGTAATATCAAATAATAACAATTTAATCAAAGGGTTTAGAAACATGATCAACATAATTTCTATCTCTTAGAAGCTGTAAATACACGTAGATATCAAATCTCAGCTAAAGAAAATATTATCTAAAGGCAACATTAGTATTTAGAGGTTACTAATAAGTTATTTTTCTTTTCTTATCTTTGTTATTTTTCTCTCTTTGTCTTCTAAAAATCCAAAATAAACCAAGGCAAGTCATCTTCATTAGAATTCATTCGTTCAATTATTAATCATTTTAAAGCACTTACTATGTGCCAAACATTGTTCTAAGGCAAAAGCACTGGGAATTTCCTAGGAAGAAAAGATAGTTCTTATCTGGTGGAGGAGCCAATGTTATCTCTATCATGTAATCATAAAGTGCTATGAATAATATTCACATGCTATATATATTTTATAGAAAATATAAGTATAGAGGGTTGCAAATTTCTTTGTTTACCAAAGAATTTAAAATCATCTCCCTCACTTACTCTAAGGCATATATCAATAATTTTTCTTGCTTATCTAATTAAAGAAATTGGAATTGTTCAATTACTTACCCCAATATTAAACATCCCTGTAAAATATTCCATATTTGCTTGAATGAACCAAATGTTGTTTAAACCTAGTTCATCACTTCTCTTCTTAGCGCGAATTAATGATAATTCCTTGTTTTCTATTAACGTGACCTAGGTTTCACCAAGGAAACAACAGTACATTCAATAACATAATTCAGGCACTGAGACAAAGCTTTGTTACTGTATTTCACGGTTTTAATAATGTAGGACATATTATATTGATTCTTTATCCTGTGCCAGGAAGTACGCCAGACAAGCTGGTACAAAAATGAAAAATGAAAGATCCTTGAACGGTTCTTACGGTACAGTGACGTAAATGAAACACGCAACAATAATACAGTGTGACACTAGTGTTTAATGAAATACAAATAATATATGACAGGAGCAGTCACATTTGATGACTAAGGAAGGTTTTCACGGAAGTAACATGCGAACAGAGGCCTGAAAAGTAAATACAACTTAGCTGGGGGAATAGAAGAGTGTTTCAGGCGGAAAGAGGGAAACACATAGGAAGGCTCGAGGTCAGAAGAGCAGGTGTCTGAAGACCTGAGAAACTTGGTAGAGCTGGGTCACAGTGTGTCTGCTGGTGACAGTGGGAGTGGACAGGGAGCGGAGCGTGGACGTGAGGCTGGAGAGGTGAACAGGAGCCGGAGCACACGTTTATGGTAAAAGCAGTTTTGGTGGCCTGCACCAAACACTGTGGATTGGCGGGGCAGGGGGTGGCAGAAGGCAGGGGGACCAGCGGGGAGTTTCCAAAAGTCATGCAGGCAGAGAAGATGGTTTGGATGTTGAAAAATGGGCAGAATGAAGTCACTTTCATCACTATCATTTCTAGTTCTTATTTTGTCCCCGTGGAAAAATCCTGGGTCCCTCTGTATAAAAAGCCTGTGAGAGTATACTTGGTGTCAAAGGCTTTTTGGCCTTTATTTTAACCAAGATTTCCCTTTTTCAGTTTCAACCTATCAAAGCTTCCAGGAAAACTACTAGGAAGGGAAAAAGACATTAACACCATCCCTGACTCTGCTTCTCCAGGACTTTACTCTGTGCGCCTCCTTCTTCTTATTCAATCATGAAATTGTTGTTTCCCTTAATAATAAAACAGACACCTGCTTCTCCTTCCAGATTCCTTATTTATTTTCCTGATTATTCTCTAAGAAAAGAAAAGAACAACACACCCCCACACCCCCTCAGACACCAATCATTCTGTGCCATGTCATTCTGGCCAGTTTATCTATCAGTTTTTCCAAATTTTTCCTTCCAAAAGTATTCACTGTAAAAAGAATTCACACCTTCCAGAGAGCTCACAAGCAAAGACTCTGTCCCAGTTGAATTTGTGTTTGGAAAAAGAAAAGGATGACCCTTCCCCTAAGACTTTTATGTTAAAAGATGGTCACTGTGAGGAATTGATCTAATACGGCAGAAGACTAAAAACAGAGCAAACTGCTAACAAACTGTGGCAATGGTTGCATAAATTATGGCACAGTTACTTAAAAACATATTATATAGTCACAAAATATGATACATAAAATTATTACCAACAGGTAAAACATTTATGATATAACATTGAGCGAAAGCAGAGGACTATATTTGTATTTGCATTTTTAGAATTTGCAGCAATAAACGTCCTTATGGACAAGGACTTAATGAGAACAAGAAAAGAAAAGCATTTGATGGATCAGGATGGTAGGTTTTGGGTTTATTGGTTTATTTTTTTTCTTTAAAAAATTTTATTATTGTTACAATATTGATGCAGTGCATCGAAAACAAGATACAAAAAGAACATGCCCAGCAAGTTTGAGAAGCCAGTATTTCCATTTAAAATTACGTTGAAATTAAAATCATTGAATCATAATTCTTTTATATAAAAATGGAATAGTTATTTCTTTTTAAAATTATTAAAGCATACAATGCTTCTTAAAAATTGGTAACTGCTTTGTGGTCCTACTTTACTTATTTTTCCCTTAAGATTCTGAGTCTTAGAAGTCTATTTCAAAGAAAGTTTGACTTGGGTAAACGACTAGAAACTCAAGGAGCAAGGACAACCCAGATTTGGCTGGCTGAATTGCAGAGTGTTTCGTGTTTCCTTTTACCTATTATTCAGGTGTTACCTGGCAGGACGGCAGCATGTGAGCGAGGACAATCCCAACGTGGCCCTGAAAAGTCAGTGAAAGAAACAAGTTAACCTTTGTCCCCTGGCTTTTGCTCATTCTGAGACAAAAATCTTGCCAAATAAGAACAGAACCTTGAGTGTCATATAGAAAAGGAACAGTCTCAGAAAGGCTATAAATGACAAAAGAGGAGATATCATACCCCACCGCTGCAGAAATCCACGATTCTGTCACCAGGCTTGGCCTGATTTGTCACTACGTAAACGAGGTTGTTTAACTGTTGCTGCTTCCTCAAAGCTCGATCGATGGACATTTTGCCTGGGAAAGACAAGAGATAAAGAACACGAAACATTATTTATTGTCAGGGGCCAAGGAGAGACACTTAGAATAGGCTACCAGCCTAGAAGAGGAGAAGGAGGAACGTAAACACACACACACACCCCATCGCGGAATGAATCACAGATTCCCTATAACTGACTGCGAGACGACTAGAGAACTGGAACTCTGAGACGAACTCTGTTTTTGCTTATTTCACTTTTATTTCTATCCAACTTTTCTTTCAATAGCCCCTGAAAGAAAATCTATGGAAAAAATACATCTAAAAAGTGTGAAACATTAAGTTCAGAGTCGTAAATAAAGAGTTCAACAAATGCTGGGTCAGTGGCAGACAGCAATAGCAATCGTCTTCTCCTTTTCTCTCTCTCAGACACATACTGTAAAGATTACCTAATTTCAACAAACTGCTAAAATCTCCTTAGAGGAAGGTCTATAATAATTAAAAAACATTTTTATTATTTAACTGATACATCCTTGAACTCTTCATTCTTCTGGGCAGGACACCTGCAAACCTTGGAATATCAGTGTTCCATCGTCTGAAATACAATCAGTGGTTATTGTATTTAGAGAGAAACTGGATTTTCCTTTTCTGCTTTGAAGCTTCCTTTCCTCATGAGCCAGACATAGAAATTTAATGCAATTAGAGATTGAAGATAGGACATTTCCAAGTATGAAATGCCTTAGGCAAAAACCACTAGTCAAGTCCATGAAAATATCTTTGGAAGAATGAATGAAATTATTTGTTTTTACATATTTCAAGTGCATTCTTTATAAGAGCAAGATTAAGAAAATATCAGAGAGCAGATTTTAGTGATACAGATAAAAGGGAAAACCCAGATAATCTTTTTGGTTTGATCAAGTGTTATTTAAAGATACCAAGGTTTCCTTGCTCCATTTTCACAGAAAAATAGCACGGCTTTTTTCTTTTCTTTTCTGTTTTTCTTTTTTCTTATGTTATTAAATTTAATAAAAAACACTGGGAATACGTTTTTTTAAGGAAAAGATTTAAAATGTGGATAAAAAAGATCTAGATGAGGAAAAAATTCATAATCTCATAATTGAGCCACATTTTATATATATGTAGGGCACTTCCAGCTATATTCACAAATTCTTAATTTTCTAGATAGCATATAAAACATTGTGTTATAAAAATCTTTCCATGTCAGAGCGTTTGTTTCTATCCTATACATTTTAATGACTGCATAGTATTCCACTGACGATACACAAAATAATTTATGTAATTAATTTCCTATTGTAATGATGTGATCATCATCATACAGTGGATTCCTTGAGTGCATTCTTAATCATTTACCATGAACTAATGTAAATTTCAAACATGAAGGACACTGAAGTCAATAGTCCGGTGACTTCATTGGTGAAAACAGTGTCACGCAGCTTTTAAATGAATTATCTTCATTTTCCTCTAATAATTGTAAAAGCCCCTTGTCATCCCACCCGTCATGGGTAATCGTTCCTAAGAGATTTCATTGTGACAATTTCCAAGCATATAGCAAAGCTGGAAGAGTCTTACGGTTAATGCCTCTATACCCTCCGTCTAGATTCTACATAAATTGACAACTTATTATACTGATTTACCATACTTCTATTCATCCATCCATCCCTCTATTTATCCAAATATACCTTTACTTTTTTTTTATGGCAATACAGTTTTAATTTGGAGGAGCAAGAATAAGAGCAAAGAAGAGAGGGGAGAGGGAGGCTAAGAAGGGAAAAAAGGAAAGTATAGGGAGGCTCTCTGGAGAGCGAGAGTCACAAACACTGTTATTAAATGCAGCCACCATGAGGCAGGGAATGAGCACAAGCTCTTCTGTCTTTACTCTGTCTGTGGATTTCCTAACAGTTCCTAGACAAAAAATTTTCATAAAACAAAGTCAAAAGTAACTATCTTTCTGTTAATATCAAGGAGATAGAAAAAGAAAATTTATTAAATGGACTATAGCAAATATGGTATATACTATACCATATTTCTAGTAGAAATTTACAATTACTTCCTTAGGTCTGTTTTATAAGCAAATATTGACGAAGATCTATTTTTCTTGCTAAGACTGTGTCTTTGCATATGAAAAAAAAAATCCATGCTGAAAGGAAGGTTGAAGGCAAAGAAATACTTTGCAGAGTTTTAAGTAAAGCCACACATAATATTCACAGAGACTAACCTAAAAATACAGCAGCAAGTTGCCCGGATGCTTTATGAAAACACTTTCTCTAATAAAGCATTCCCTTTCTCCATTCCAGTTCCATAAATATTGTGCAGCTCCTGGAAGCACGAATAGGATCTCGAATATATTCAACAAGGTAAAAACATGGTATTGGGGTATGGTATTAATTTAAAAATCACATCCTATTTTCTATTTTTATCCAGTACCCTTGTGCCTGAGATATCATTTACAAGCATAAAATTACAATCTACTTTTAGCTTGACCAAAATGATGGTATTTTTAGGTGTCAAGGAAAAAGAAACCCAAGTGTAGAATGTTTTAATACAAATGGTGTCATTTGTTCTGTGATGTAATTCTGCGGTGGAGTCTTATTTTTGTCTAATCCAAGTTAGGAGGTGCTTGCTTATTTGGACAACTTCAATGCTGTTTGCATTGCACAAAAAGAAAAGCACAAAGGGAAAAGGGCCAATGTTTCAGCAAGGAGGAAGCCATGTTGAAGCAGTTTTGGTTGGTCCAAAACATTAAATAATGCAAAAAAAAAAAAAATCAATGGAAAATGTACACATGTGCAGCCAGGACATGTGCTCAGTCTGATAATTTATGCACAAAATCAGGCAGCTCTTAATTTTTTGTTTCTTAGCCTGATGCAATAAATATTTTGCAAGTTATAACTCACTTGTAAAAGGAAAATGGTTGGGTGCTTGGATACACATTAGACATCTTTGCTAAAGATTCTTTTGCTGTTTTGTTTTCGAAGCATTTCTTTGAGATATTAGCACACCAACCATATTCTGTGGATTTTCAAAAAATTATAATTAAATAGAGAGACAAAAAGGCTAAAACTGATGGTTTAGAAATTTAAAAACACACTTATCTGAAAGCTATAAAATCGAGAGAGCGAAAGCACGTTTCTTCAACAGAGATCAATGCAGTGTACGCTACTCCTCCAGAGGAGGTGTGAGATGATTGAACAGACAGAGTGGCACTGGGGAGACCTTTGCCAGATGAAAGGGAAGGTGACAGCCACATAGCTTAACGTTTTCAAAAGCGGCCTGACTAACAGCATTAAGACAGACAGGTGGATGAACGGTCATTTATCCTGCTTCGGAGGGCGTGAAGCGGCGCTGAAGCCTGGGTTCCACCCCAGGGTAGCTAAGCTTTCCCTGCTTGGCACAGCCAATAAAGCGCCTACTATATGCCCAGTACTTTGTCTATTTCCTGAGCACACGTCTCAAAACGAGGAAGACATGGTCCCTCTCCTTAAGGAGTTAACAGGGTACCTAAGAAGAAGGGGTGTGAGTTAATTACCTGCAAAGGTGTTGCCCTGAAGACAAAGTATTCACTGCTTGAGCCAGTTTCACAGAGACTCGGGGCATTTCTGCGGAGTCTTCAAGGAGGAGCAGAAACGTACCAGATAGAGTAGGCTGGGGAAAGCATGCCAAGCATGGCACATATTTTATATTATTTCACATGAAAGGTGTTCTTTCATGATGCTTGTCCGTATCATTTTTATTCCGGATAGAGCATATCCTCGAATTAGTTAAGATTATTCATAAAATTCTCCAGAGCACTGAACCCCAACTGATGCTCATTGCCATTAAGTGATTTAAAAAAAAATAAATAAAATTGAATCAACTGAACTCATGGAATCATTTTGAACCCTGTGTTCTAGATCAACAAATCTCTTGGACTCCTTGTTGGAGTCCCATCCTCACTCTCCTTCCCAGGCTCCTCTTCCTCTGATACACCCGCAAGTGCAGTGCCCATCAGGCCGTCTCTTTGTGCCACAGCTAATCGCTGAGCGTGCTCTACCTGGTATATGACTAAAGTCTCTGCCAAATCCACCCATTAAAATATCCCTTGCCTACTATTCCCTCGCTTTAGGACCTTAGGAACCCCACCCCCTTTCTTTACTCCAGGCTGAATTTAGAATATGTATTACCTTTGTAATAATTATAATTTTTTTTAAAAGACCAAAGAGAAAAAAGTTACTTTTCAAACTCTTTGTTATCACCCAAAATAACTAATGTTTTATACTATAAAGCCTATTATTGTTAACTAGTGAAACAATTTATTATAAAATGATACCTAGACACAATTCATTGTAATAACTTGCCCTAAAGAACCGTTAGCTGAAATTGCTTCTGTCTCCCTGAAATAGATACAGATATTTTTTCCTGGATCTACATAAACTTGGGCTTAATTAAACGAAAAAAGTACTAGTAGGCTGACAGGCACATAACAGGCACTTAATAAAATTTAATGAATGCATTTTCTCTGCAATTATGACAAACTGCATTTGAAGGCATTATACTAATTTTTGCAGGTACTCAGTATGAAAACAAGTTAAATATCAATGTGATGCTTGTACTTGTTAAAATAGTAAAAGATGTCAACCATAACACAGTGTTTTAAGTGGGGATGGAAAAGTTTCCAAAAACTTTTTGTGAGGGAAGAAGAAAGCAGCCATTTCAAGTTGTATGAACAGATTTCAAAAGTTAGAAAAGGAGGAAAAGAATTCCCAAAGAATTCGTGAGAAGATACATGAAACTGGGCAGCAACGAAAAGTTTACACAGTAAGTTAGGGCAACCTGGATTTAAACTTTGAGATAACTTGTTGGAAATAGTAAA
Organism: Avahi laniger; assembly: GCA_963575035.1. NCBI lineage: Eukaryota > Metazoa > Chordata > Mammalia > Primates > Indriidae > Avahi > Avahi laniger. Next base: position 69,162 of record CAUYSK010051405.1, on the reverse strand, counting down.
AGTTTAGAATCTTCTTTCAATTTTACATTTTAAAAAGCCAGTTAGTTGCAGGCTAGCATCACTAATCCTCTTAGCTGCACAGACCTCAGAGCAACGATATTCTCGTAACCGTGGATACGACTCATCTAATCCCACCCAGACATTCATACATCCCACGGTTCATCTACGAAACCAACAACAGTGGAGCTTGAGGGCATCTCCACTCTTACAACTTTGTTACATACTATCAGAGCACTCAATAACTATTAACTGAGAAGGCAGTAGAATTCACTGGAATTCATGATGTTAAAAGTGGCCAATTTATACTTGCTGGAATAATGACCTCATAAATACCATTCTCAATAAATCATCCAACCAACAAATCCATCAACCAACTTGGCCTACATAGAACCGTTCTATAAAATGTTAGGCACACAAAGATACGTAACCCTTGGTTTCTGTCTCTGATGAACTTACAGCTTGTTAAATTAGTACAGAACATTATATCTGAGCTTAGAAAATTTTATTAATCACGCTGTATATATTTTTAAAAGAAATTTTAACAGCCGTCGCAAAAATCCATGTTTCATTAAAGCTTCTGAAATGACTGATAATACTTTCTGCTCATATAATGTTTTGCAATATAGTAAGCAATTGCATATTTGGTACATCTAACCTCCATACTGTTAGGTTGTCAGGGTGGAAATGAGAGCACCGAGCTCGAAAGCAGTTGCTCAAACTTAGCACTGCTCGGGGACACACAGCCGGTAAGTGGCGAAACTGGGACCCTAACAAAGCATTTCTAATTCCAGTTGCAGTCTTCCCAGTATGATCTGTTACTTCTTAAACAGATGACTTTGAGTAAGTGTGACTTCAGAATTTCAGTGTTGGTGCCTTTTTTAATGTGTGAAAGTTCAAAGAAATGAGGTGCTTTCTAGTAGGGAAATGAGGGATTTCCTTAGTAGTTACGTCTCGGAAAAATTTAATTCTTCAGAAACACTCACGAAATGCATTTAATTTCAGTTTTTCCTCTAAATAAAATTTCCACGAGCAGGATTACCAGTTAAAAGGATAAATTTAAGTTTTGCATGTCGGTATTTTGGAATATATCAAGAAGGTATTAGAGGTGGGTCTCGTAAGTCACTCTGTTTAATGAATTTACCTACGAGTATCACCTTTTCCTGAGAGGGAGGTCATTTCCCCATCTTGGACTATAGCAAACTTTTTGATTTTATAGAATAGTGACATGGGGAGGTCTAGCAATCAATTTGTTGCCAAATCGGATTATCCTGAAGGAAAGAAGTGAAAATAGATGAGGAAGATCTTTCATGTCTCAGCGGACGCTGACTGAAAACACCACGCACCTTTCCCTCTTCCATATCTAACTCCGAAGCATCTTTTAAAAAGCTGATAACCAAAAACTGTTCAGGCAAGATGCTGGGTTGAGGGACAAAAGTTGAAGAAAATATAGTTGCATTATTTACCAAGTCAAAGCTTCTGCTTTGTTTATGCAAGAGCTTAGATACAGTGAATAATGGAAATTTCAAAATCTTCTTATTCTTGCTATTGTTTTTCTCTAGGATGAATAAGAATACTAGAGCCCAGACTTAACTGAACACATATATTTTCATTTCATTCAAATACTACTTACACTGCACAAAGTAAACATCACTTTGTTCTGGTATTTTGGTTTCTCCTTTTTTTAAAAAAAAACCTCTACAATATCTTCCAAACTGCCCACAAGACCAAACTGAAATGTTTTCAGAACAAAAAATTTAACTCTAGAAAATAGTTTAGGTATTTATCTCTTCTCCCTCTTTTTCAGAGGCCTAACGATAGAAGCTATTTTAATAGTTTTGTTAGCTTTTTGAGGCCATTTCAGTAATCTTCAGTTGGCTTCGAATTCGGTGTTTCACGGCAATTAGGTTAAACGGTATCCCAGTAGTCTGAAATGCTGAGTGCTGACTTTCCCAAAGTCAAGTGATTTTAAAAAACATCTTCTTTTGTGTGTAGCAGTCTAATTTCCATTAGGATCTGACCCGCAGGTTTTCTTGTTTAGTTTTTTCATATATTTCGTTTTGTTTATAAAACGCAATGCTAAATATTCACAGTGACATAACCTCGGATTCTTTAATCATGTTAATACTACATTGATGTATAGTACTCCCATTGAGAGACGGTATCTATGAGTCTGAGCTGCGTGACTGCTGGACCTATAGAATACAGAGGCAACAATGTGCCCTTTTCTGGAAGCTTCTACTTCCTGTGTTTTGAAGTGGTTATTCTTGGAACACGGAGACATGCTTGGAGAGTCAAGCCTCCCTCCCCGATGCTGGATTGAGAACAGACAAGCTTCCTCACCGAGCCCTAACGAAACTGCACAATTGTGGATAAAATAGATAATTGTTTAAAGGCACTAAGCTTTGCAGCGGTTATTTATGCAGCAATAGAGCATCAGAAATGCACCCTGACAATGGCCTCGTAAGGACTATCATCATCGAATCGTATTCATTCGGGCAACTACCTAGACACAAAATGGTGCTGGATACTAGGACAATAATCAAGATAGAGAATGGTTATTATACCCAACAGTTAATACTCCAAGATGGTCGTACTTATACAAGCTACAGAGGGACTATATAAACCTTAAAGGCAATCTTCAATTCCAGTCCTACTGTTCCTTTTCCCTTTCTAAGGGTCCTAAACGTTGTGGGCTTAATGGTAAAAAAAAATGTTGGGATCTCAGTAACAAGGGGTGGAGGAAAGAAAAAGACTCTGAGTGGCCACATGGTCACTGCATGAGAGAGCTATGACCTGAATCTTGCTAGTCTCACTGCTGGGCCTGTGCTCCCAACTGCCATCCCAGGAATCACAAATCCTTATCAGTTACACGTCTTTAAAAGGGCCCAGATATATACAGTACTACCAATATGTCTCTTAAATAGAAGTGAAGCTTGCTGTCTTTTTAAGAAAAAAATAATAACTGTTTTCTACTTTAATATGCATAATGCTGCCTCCCCTCATAGGATATGTTTCATCTGTATTTCTGACGCCAGAGAGATTTTCATCACTGTTAAACATCATTCTTTGGTATTTCGATAACACATTGAATTGTGACCTCAAAGTCAACATGAAACACATCATAAAGTCTGTTTTTCAAGGAAATGTCGTGTGGCGGGAGTGCTGGAGTTGAAGCACATATCTATAAATAACTTTGATTTAATAAAAAAAAAAAAAAAACTTATTCCAGACTTACCCTGGTGGTTATTGTATATCTGGGGCAAGTGCCTCTTTTGGCCATGACCAAACTTCAGTAAACACTAATTCTCCTACGTCTTCATTGCTTAGGCTGTTAGGTGTAAAAGTAATGGCCAATAGCTGACTGAAAACTAGAGTGGTGAGTATGTACAAGTTTGCATAGGCAAAGCCAACCAACCAGATAACCCAAGTAATCCCAGCATTCTTGATGTTTACTTGTTAAAGAAATACTTTCCAGATTCAAATGACCACTAAAAAGAATTTTCAGAAACTCAGAAGAACCTAGAAGTAAATTTGAATTAACCATAAAATACTAAGTTGGGATGGGTCAATGTTTCTTACTAGAAAGATGACTATTCACATTCTCTCTCTCTCTCTCTCTCTCTCTCTCTCGCCCCCACTCCCCCTCCGTCAGTTCTCTCATGGTTTGAAACATCGTATTCCACACCAGTGACACTCAAATCTACACGAAGTTTAGCTAACGATGCTCTCGAGAACTCTAGATCAGATCCAGATCTCATTTCCCAATTGCATTCTTAATATTTCTGTCTATGCTATTCAGAGATCTCAAATGAAACATGTCCAAAAACTGAACTCATTCATCTTCCATCACGAACCTGCTTCTTTTCTGGCATCCTTTCTGTTTGTTGGTGGCACCATCATCTACACCCCCTCCAACCAATGCTAGATCCTCAGTTCACGCTCTTATTTACTTCTCACCCACACTGTTGCCACAGTCTCTAAGTAAGCACTCTAATCCTATACTCTCACCTTTTCAGGCCCATGTTCTCTAAAATGCAAATGTGTTCCTGTTTAAAGTTTTTATTGGCTCCCCACTGCTGATGGGATCGACTTTTAACATAGAGACATCGCTGTTTGGTCCAGCTCACTTCCTGTCATTTCTTTACTCCCACGCTCTCATCGTTCTCTGGCCAGAGGGACCCAGCTATCCTTCAAGCACACCATGCTCTAGTACCTTTCTGAGGTGTTAAACATGCTGTTTGCTTCGTCATGAATACCACTATTTCAGAAATTCCAAACCGTGGAACACTAGTGTCTCAAGATATTAAGAGGAATGAGACACAAAGAGATATCAAGAGGAAAAAATAGTGAGTTCTACCACTAGGTAGATTTAGGAAATTAATATATTACCCAATTTTTTTGAGAATCACAATGTCTATTAGCATAGTAAAAGCTTGACAACTGAATGCTTTTACCATCTAATTCTCTTTAGGGATTATTTAGAAACTTGCTCTAGGAAACACTGCTTTTTTCCCACCTCTTTGCTTAAAAATGCTCATTCACTCTTTAAAATCCAGTTCCAATGAATGCAGTGAGTAAACAACGACATAGACTAGATTCTCTTTAGACTCCCAACCCTTTCAGCTCAGGACAACCTGTTTCCCAGGGACCTCCAGAAATTATTTAACATAGAAAACTCAGTCACATGCCAGTTAGGCTCAAGTCACTGAGGCAGCAATAAAAAGGAATAAAAGTCACCGAAATAATTTTTTCCTTGAAACTGAGAGCTATAAAAGTTATGTTTAAAAGCTCAAATATATTAGTTATTATAATATTCCTTCTTGAATAACAACATGACATATTTCATGTAAACTTTTAAAATATTCTGAGAACATAAAGTCATAAGTTCTGTTCACAAGTTAAAGTCGCTGCACTGTTTAATCACATATCAACAGCTCGTTGCTTATGATAACTCTTGAGCATAATGCTTAACATTTAACATTGCTGGATGCCCAATAGAAAATACAATACGAGCACCTTACTGTCATCCCTAGTATCTATCATCTGCATACCCACAGAACAGGCATGGGAATGTCCTCACTCCTTAAAACAGGGGTGCATATCCTGGTGATTCCAAGAACTGCTAACACCAAACTTGAGCTCTTATATATTTCTTTCTATTATTTAAGTCCCACATGTATGTAATACAGAGAGAAACCAAATAAATAAAACAAAAAATACCAGAGAGATGGTGGCAAATTAAACATTTTCCATCAGTTTCCAGTAGTTTAATCTTATAACATGTCATTGGTATTTACTTTTAAACCCATAAAAAGAAGCCAGAACTTTCTCCCTTCATCAGCCAATATAAAATAGTTAGACTTTCTAGAGGATTATATAGGATAGTAAAATAAATACCTTTGTACTGATGGCTTTTAAAATTCATAAATGGATGATTTAACAAAAGATCTTGTGCTTTTATTCATAATAAAAGAAATAAAACTAGGTTAGCATCTGAGAATTTTGGTTGCCTTTTAAGGAATCATATCCAAACACTGAGAAACATACTAGGATTAGTAGTAAGAAGCTGCAAAACTATAAATAGCCCATTAATTTATAAAACCCCCAAAACACAATTTCTTTGCTAAAGTATACTTTTGAAGAATTTTAAACAATGTTTCAAGAGGAAAAAAGAACAGTTATAAAATTAAGACTTTCATTGGAAGTGGAAAAAATACCCTCTTTTCTTTCCACCATTAATAGAAGAGTAAAAGGAATTCCAACAGTTAATTCAACAAATACTTACTAGGTGCCTACTATGTGCTAGGCGCTGTTCTAAGGGTTGGATATATAGTAGTCCTTGCTGCCGTAGGGCACGCATTCCAGTGGGAGTGGAGAGGTGATACACACAAAACAAATACATATACACTGTACCAAAGGCCAGGAAGAAAAATTAAAAGGAAGGAGGAGAAAGAGTAAGGAAGAGTAAACTTATTATAGATAGCATGATCCAAAAGAACCTCACTGATAAGGTGACATTTGAAACTTGAATTAAGTGAGAGAATGAGGTATGAGGATTATCTGGGGGGGGAGTTTTCCAGACAAAGGGAATAACAAGTATACAGTAGTCTCCCCTTATCCGCGGGGAATACATTCCAAGATCCCCCCAGGAATGGCCGAAACCTCGGACCATACCAAATCTGATTACTGTCAATCAGAACATGTTTCTGCTCAGGTCTTCCACCCACAAATTCAGTGCCTTTTCATCTCAGCTAAGCACTCATCACATACTGAGGCTTTAACTTTTGCAGTTTGAGGTATAACAGCAAAACCAGCATGAATTCCTTTCTTCCCTTATTAAGTCAAAAACTTGTACCTTTTCACTTAAAGGATGCATGCTACGGCTTCTCTTCGGGATATCTGAATTGGCAGTGTCACTGACCTTGTGCTTTATGACAATTATTAAGTAAGATAAGGGTTACTTGGATACAAGCGCTGCGATATGGCACAATTTGGTCATTGAGATGGCTACTGAGTGACCAACGGTGGGTAGCATCTACAGTAGCCACGTGCTGGACAAAGGGAAGAGTCACGTCCTGGCTGGGATGGAGAGGGAGGGCGTGAGATTTCATCACGCTACTCAGAATGGCGTGCAATTTAAAGCTTATGCATTGTTCATTTATGGAATTTTCCACTTAGTATTTTCAGATTGCAGTTGACCATGGGTAACTAAACCACGAAAAGTGAGACCACGGATAGGAGGAGACTACTACAGTTAGTGAATAGGAAACCGGCAGAAGAGAAGATCAAAGAAGTAGATAGGGGCCAGAGAATGCAAAACTTTATAATCTGTGCAGAAACTTTGGATTTTATTTTGAACCAGACAGATTTGGGGTCATTATTTGACTTATATTTTTAAAAGGATCTCTACAGCCAAGCAAAAGTAGAAGGAGGGAATCTAACCAGGACATCACTACAACAGTCAAGGCTAGACGTGGTAGTTGCTTAGACTAAGTATAGCAATGGAGGTAGTGAGAAGTGATTTGGTTTGGTATTAACGTGTATTTTTAAAACAAAGCTGATAGAATTTGCTGATGGATTGAGATAGGTGGTAAAAGAAAACGGAGTCAAGAATGATTCCAGAGTCTTGAGCCTGAGCAACTAGAAGAAGTAAACTGCCACGTACTGAGTTGTAGCAGAGGTATGAGGACTAAGCCCTGAGGTTTTCCGACGTTTAGAGGTTTGGGAGCTGAAGAAGAACGGGGAAAGGAGACGGATGAGGAGTCATGCTATTGGTTTCTCAGAGGCAGACTAAAGAAAGTATTTCGAGAAGGGAATGACCAACTTTGTCAAATGCAGCTGATCTACCAGACTTGGCCATTAGATTTAGGAAACAGAAGCCACTGGTGACCCTGGCAACAGCAGTTTGGCTAGAGTGACGGGGCCAGAAGCCTGATTATCGTGGGTTCAAGAGAGAAGGAGAGAGAGTAGGAAAAATAGATAATGTGGAGAAAATAAACACGGTTAACTGGCCAAATAGAAAAATAGGACTAAGAATATAAATCGTGTATTGGAATCCTCCTGCCCTACATGGCAGTACCATGCTAGGAACTTTGTATCCTCACCTCCTGTTTTGGAAACTACCTACGTAAAATTACGAAAAAGGTATGGATTTAATCTTCAATTTCCATACGAATAAAAGGCTCAGAAAGTTTAGATCCTTTCCCCACAGTGACATCTGTACTGGAGTTACCCAAGTTAGTCTTATTTTAAGGGATTCTCGATGAGTCTGCAAACTCTTGTATCTCATCCAGCTGTATACATCCTTGTACCTAGAAGATTTGATTTGCAAATATTTTTATTGAATCAGACACTTCAGTAAACCTGAAGCTTATTAAGAAGCCTATTAAGGGCATGGTGTTGATCATCGGACACTAAGGAAAAAGGAGAAGTCAATGACCAAGGGACACAGGCAGAAACTGGGGTAGTTGATTATACAATGAAAAATCAGCCTAAGTTTCTTCATTGATTAAATAAAGAGGTGACACTAAATGGACTCAAAGCTGATTGATATTAAAAAACTTCTAACAGATGCAATGGGAAAATTTCTAAGAAAACGATGTTTCATGCATATATGAACCATAAGGGCTTATGTCGTGGGAGGGAAGGAAGAGGAGGCAGAAGGCGGTCTGACTTAATTAAGTTAAATTTTCACATAACAAGAGGAGCTTAAAGAAGCAAAACTTGCCTCGCTTCACTTTAGTGCAGTGCCAGTTTTTTAATCCCTTCCTGACCCATTTTTATTCAGCACTAAAAAGGGTACATTGTTTGATTTGAGTATTAGCTTTTAAGGAGATTAGTTTCCAGGAAAAGTAAAGCATTTTGCGTATAAAGAGGGACCCTGATACAAGTCTTCAGAGCATATTCTGTTTCCAAATCACCTGTTAAAAAGCAATAAAAACCAAATCCGAATTAAAAATCATTGTATATGAAAAAAGTATTTCTCAACAAAAAATTTTTGAAAACCTTTCAAAATAATATGTACCTTCTAGAGTTTTAACCAAAGGGAAGCTGAATCCTTTTATTCATAAGCAAGAAATGAAAATTAATAGATTTTCCTTCTTAATCATGGATATCAATCTGCATTAGATTATTAATTAAGTATGGGTTATAATGCAATTAAAATGCAAACACAATGAAGGAATACATAAAGCTTCTAAATCTTCACGTAATTTTTCTTTGAGATTTCTGGTTTGATATTAATGCTTCAGAAAAATTTGATCATATATTCCATGTAGGTGGAGATTAGATTTTCTTAGCCCTATCAGTTCTAACACCCCTTTTATAATGAATATTTTTATAATATCCCCCTTAAATATACTGAAATGAAATTCAAAGGTGATTTAGCTTACCAACCTATAGAATCTAAATAAAATAAATATAATCACTTAGCTATAATATAAAGGAGAAATAAAATTAATATTTTATCATAGAATAGTATTGCAATGTGTAGACAAAAATGCTCCCCAAAATTTCTGAAACATACAAAGGTGCTTAATATTAAATATCATGACATGTATCAATAAACCCTCTGAATTTGGTGACGTTCTCTCTAGAATTTAAAGCCGTGTTTTGTTACTGGAATTTGGCTCTTCACCAACCCAAAGCACCACAAATTTTAGAAGAAAGGTTTTCACAGAGCATATAATAATTTAGGGGATTAGACGTCTATTTTGAATAATTCCCTCTTATAAAAACCATCTTATATCTACTAGTATCCAACACTCTAATATAAAAGAGTTTCTTTAGATAAATAAATGAATGAATATTGTTTTTTAAATGAGCTTCCTGATATAGCCATCAGGTTATTTTTATGTTTTACTTAGTATAATAATAATACCAACAATGAATCACCTGATATTTTTGGAAAATTTCTCATAACTATTTTTAGTTAACTAAAATATATCCCTCTTAAAAAACGGAATTCTTTTGTTATTAAATATTTCATATATATAATTCTAAACATATGTGAGTTATAAATAATAATAATAAAATGAATACTGAAGGTATCCAATACCCATCTTAAGAAAAAGATATTAGCAAGACTTTTGAAATCCTTTAAATATGCCCCTACCCAATAGTACCTCCCTTACCTTTCCCTACCCTGACATAACCACTATCCTGGATTTTGTGTCATTCTATTGGGTTTCTTTTTAGTTTTGCTACATAGATATATATTTCTAATAATATTTAGTTTCAAATATTTCTAAACTTTAGATAAATGAAATTTTATATATATACTTTCTTGCAACTTACATTTTTCACTCAACATTGTTTACAAGTTTCATCTACATTGATATATGAAGCTGTATTTCAGTTTCACTACTCTTACGTATCTCACTGCAGAGCCATAATACAATTTATGCATTCATTTTCCTGTGGATAGTCATTTGGGATGTTTCAGATTTTTCTGTGATTAAAAACAATCCAAAACATTTTTTCCCATTTTGAAATTTTTTAAGTTATATATTTCTTCAAAAAATTTCAATACGATTTAATCTTTCCTTGATGATTTCAAGTTATATTTATGAATATCAATTACATATAATATAGTATTATGATAGTGCCCTCAGATGTATGTATGTTCCAATTTTTATAGAATTAGTAAATTTAGTCTGCTTTTTTACAGTTCTTCTATCTCTTTTCTTATTCTTGGGCTATTGGCAAGAAGTTTCTTGCTGCTATCAATGTTTATTTTAACATTCTCTGTTTTCAGTTTCCTCGCCGTAGAACTGGAGGCCAGCCAGTAAAATTTGAGAATAGTGCAAACGAGAAGAAAAAACAGAGTATTACTGAAAGACCAAATGGGAGCTTTTCTCAGGGAAATGTGTGCTGTCATATGAGATAAACTGGTATTGTGAAAGCAACAAAGGTTTCGGTATTTCCTATCTGGCTCAGGCAGTCATTAGCTGTTTGTTAAGTTACAAAGTCTGGGTATTTACTTTCTCATCTATAAAAGGTAAATAACGATACTATTTGATAGGACTATCATGAGAAATAAATATATGGTACACTTAATAGACTACAGCATCGTGTAAACATAACTTTTCTACTCACTGGGAAACCAAAAAAATTGGTAAAATTTGTTTTATTGCGATGTTCACCTTACTGCAGTAGTCTGGAACAATCTGCAGTATCTCCAAGGTGTGCCTATGGACTAATACAACTATCCTAATCTGATATTTACTCTAATTATTTATTTACACATTTCAACTGAAAAAAAAAAAACAGGGGAGGGTAGAAAAGAAAAAAGTTAAAGTAGTGGGAACGAATATGAAAGTTAGATTAACCAACTACCTGACATAAAAGGGTCTTATACTCCTGAGATGTGCCGGAGTCTGGGAGCTACACTGACAAACCTGGCCTCCTCCTCCTCTTGACCCCGACACACACACACACACACACACACACACACACACACACACACACACACACACACAGCTACACTGACAAACCTGGCCTCCTCCTCCTCTTGACCCCGACACACACACACACACACACACACACACACACCTTCTTCTCTTATCACCTCCCCTTCACTCCTTCTCCATACCCAAAATCAGTCTTTTTGAGGCACTAGAGCTTTTCTTATCTAGAAAAAAATGGAGTCAGCCCAGGCCTGCAGAACTTCTTGGAAGCCAATCTCTGTCCACAGAGGTATATTTATAAGCCATGTAAATATAGCCCCTAACTCAAAACTAAATACATACACAGTCCAACTTCTCTTTAGGCAGTTCCAAAAAATATTCCTATACAAATCTGTAGCTTTTTTAAAGCTAGCAAATAATTTTAAAAGATGTTTCAGCAGTGTATGTGTGAACCAATAAAAATCTGTAGATTTGCCCCAAGGACCACCAGACTGTGACCTTTATACAGAAGCCAAAAGTAAGAAGGTAGGAGAGAAAAAAACAAATGTGATTAATCTAGCAAAATTCAGGCAAAGAGAAAACTAAACACATTAAGAAAACATGATGAATAAAAGGATAGATGGTCTAAATAAAATCAAGCATGGTATATTTGGCTACCAAAAGATATAAATGCTCAGATTTAATAATATAAAAAAGACAACAATCAGCTAAAATAACATGCTAGGAAAAAAACAGAAATAAAAACATGAATAACAATATTTCAGGTAAAAGCCAGCAAAAAGAAATAAGAGTTGCAATATTAATACCAGATAAAAGAATTCTGGGCTGAAATAATTAAATAGGGCACTAATGAAAGCTAGATTCTACAGGAATGCAACAGTTGCGAATTTTTATGCACAGAATGATACTGTATCAAAATATATAAAACAAACAATGTTAGGGGAAAAAAGAAGACTCAGACAAACCGTTATCAAAGTGGAAAGATAAAGTACACATTTTACAATTGAATCAACAGCACATAAGCAAGCGGACTGAGTGTTTAAATAATAAACCAGGTGGTCTACAGATGTGTCTGTGTTCTTGCACTTGGATAGGCAGTGGCTGCAGCTGAGGCGGAACGACCTCCCTAAGTGTATGGCGCAGGCAGGTTCCTGCTCAGCTCTCGCCAGTTGTTGCCAGGCAAATTAAAGGCTTAATGTTTCTAGATGTCTCAAAAGACCCTAAGATATTTTATTCATGAACACATACACCCATTAAACTTTATGTCTGACATAAAATACACATTTTTAAATGCCCATGAACATTTAAAAAATTCACCGTACATTAGGGAACTGATCACAATGCAACAAAAACTATCATAAAGTCATCACAATAAACTGAATGAACACTAAACACTTCGAAATGAAAAATATTCATAAATAACTCTTGATGAAAATATTAATCCAAACACAACCACATACTATTAAGAAATGAACAACAACAAGAACTCTATGTATCCAGATTTATAAGATACAATCAAAGCAGGTCTCAGAAAAAAGTCTAGATAGATCCTTTCTTAGAAATACAAATTACTGAAAAAGAAGAAGAATGGAAAAATAAATGACTTAAGCATTCAATCCAAAAAATCAAATAAAACCCACAATATATAAGGAAGAAAATAATAAAAGCAGAAACAATACACTGAAAAAGCAAACACGGTAGAAATAAAGAGAAAAATCCAACTCAAGTTTTGGAAATATGAAAAACTCCAGTGAATTTATTTCTTATATGAATATACTTCCTGGTAAGGATATATTTAACAATAGAAGACATTTATAGGCCACAAAGTTGCCAAACCTTTGGGTAATTCAAGAAAAAACACGCTAAAGATATTAGGAGAGGGTGTGTGTGTGTGTGTGTGTGTGTGGACTGACTTTATTTATTTATTCATTCATTCAGACAGACAGAGTCTTGCTCTGTTGCCCTGGCTAGAGTGAGTGCCATGGCGTCAGCCTAGCTCACAGCAACCTCACACTCCTGGGCTGAAGCGATCCTCCTGCCTCAGCCTCCCGAGTAGCTGGGACTACAGGCATGTGCCACCATGCCCGGCTAATTTCTTTTATATATATATATATATTTTTAGTTGTCCAGATCATTTCTATTTTTTTTTTTTTTAGTACAGACGGGGTCTCGCTCTTGCTCAGGCTGGTCTCGAACTCCTGACCTTGAACGATCCACCCGCCTCAGTCTCCCAGAGTGCTAGGACTACAGGCGTGAGCCACCGCGCCCAGCATAGACTTTGTTTATTTAGCACTGTTCTAGGTTCACAACAAAATCGAGCAGGGCTTGTATACCCACCCAGTTCTCGCCCCCTTCTCCCTGACAGCCTTCTCTGTTATCAACATCCTGAACCACAGCGGTGCATTTCTTAAAAACTGAGGAACCCACATCGACACGTCATTATTACCCAAAGTCCACAGGTTATATTAGGGCTTACTCTTGCTGGTGTGCATTCCATGGGTGTGGACAATTTATGATAACCTGTATCCAACATTACAGTATCACACAGAGGACATTTACTACCCTAGAAATCCTTCGTGCTCCACCTGTTCATCCCTCCCTCGTCCCAACCCCCAGGCAACCACTGATCTTTTTACTGTCTGCACAGTTTTGCCTTTTCCAGAATGTCATATAGTTAAGATATGTTTTTAATGTTATCACGCTCATGAATAAGAAAACATTATTATATAGATTAATAAGGTTTAAAATACTTCACGAGATGCTAATTTTCTGTATATTTCTCATAATCCGCAGAGTACCAAAAAAAATCTTTTCTGGACATAGAGGGGAAAGCAGCTCATCTCTTTTCATAGCAAATTAACCCACAGACACAGTTCCACAGGAACAAATGTTCTCGAATTCTTTCATAGGAGAGCTAATCCTATTAACCTCCCCCCAAATATCGGCAGTATGTGCTTCCAGGATTCAAGCTTTACAACATTATAATTTAACGGGCACGCCCTGCTCAGTGAGCCCTTAATCCAACTTCAAAAGAGCACAGCATAGCTCTGTTAGGGTGGGCTTCACGCTGTACTCACATCCTTCGTGCAGATAAAAATATCCAGGAATTCATTAATCCCTTTTACTGGCTTGTCTTGATTTTGGCTGGGGTGAGAAGGGGTAGGGAGGAGGAGCAAGATGACGTAGTAGGCAGATACTAACACTATTAGTCCCTTAATTATGCAATAGGTAGGATGGTATGAAGAGTCAATATAAAAGTTGAATTTAAAATCAAACTAAAATTTATTTGCAATTCAATTAACACCAAAATGAGGCATTTGTTAGAATGAATTATTGTCATCTTAAAAGAAAATCCCAGGTAATCATACTATTTATATCAGTTTTTTATTTATATCAGTTTGTATCTCTTACAAATAAGGGCTTTTTTTCCTAATATAATCATGGTATCACACCCAATAAAATTTGTAATAATTTCTCATTTGTATGCTTGAAATGCATTTTGATCAGAAATAGGGCTTAGTGAATAAGCTAACAGAATAAAAGAAACCCTTACAAAGATCTTGCTAAAAATAGAAGAAGTCTGCTGTCTGTGCGTATTAAATACTCTAGTGGGCATCTTGTTGTTATAGGTTAGGGATGTTCCAATTCCAACTGATTGTTAGTGGCTGATTAAAAGAGGGTTAAGAATTAGACAATAATTACAAAAGCTGAAATATGGCATAATGTAATACACATCAGTTACTATTATTCCATACAGGACCGTCAAGAATCTGAAGATAGCAACTTGGAATAAAAATAGGAGGAGGGCAGGAAGATGAGGCTTCAGTTGATCATAAATCACACTTCTAGTTGTGGATCCATAGAATGCGGTCACTATGGATAGGTTGATTTTATCCATGCATCACTGGTTGCTTCCTCAAACTGTCCACCATTGGTTTGTGGAGACTGCCCCTCTGCGGACCTGGCCTCATGTTGGCTTTCTGTCCTCTTAACAGGAAAGAAGTGACAATTTTGTGTGTGTGTGTGTGTGTATGTGTGTAGATACATACGTATTTCCTATTTCTCTAAATAGAAAAGATTTAAAAGAAATATTTAATAATATTTTAAATGGATTTTTAATTGGTATAAATCTTCATATGTTTTCAGTAAATGTAAAATAATTTCCTCATTTAAATGAAAACATTTTAGAAAGTAAGTGCAGCCTCATACTTTGATTTTTTGCTCTACTTATTTTATGGAATAGATTATAGGAGCATAAGATAAATCCTTGATAATTTTCTCAAGGGAAGAATAAGTCATAAATAACACTTTATCACAGTCAGTAGTAAGAAATAAATTTTAAATTAACCATGTTAACATTTAAGTAAAAATCAGTATATTTTAGTTAGTCATATATGTTAGGAATGCTAATTAAATAATTATTATGAATTTAATTTAAAGTATGCTCTTTAATGCTTTCAAAGGAAGGAAATTAAAGCATTTACGGGGAGATCAATTAAGCTTTTTATTGTTGTGAGTCTCGAATATATAAAAGATGTTTTATTTTTAAAACTAAGATATTCTCCTGTGTTAGTGAATGTGTGAAAAAATTCAACAGTAGGCTCGATGATCTCTAACATCCTTCCTAATTCTAAAGGAAAAATTTCACACCTACAGAATGATACGAGCTAATTTTCAAAACAACGATAGAGCAATAAACCCATACTATGTATAAAAATACTTAGATAAGATTTAAGCATATTAAAATTATTATGCTATTTCTTGTCAAAACACTT
Source organism: Avahi laniger (assembly GCA_963575035.1). Taxonomy (NCBI): domain Eukaryota; kingdom Metazoa; phylum Chordata; class Mammalia; order Primates; family Indriidae; genus Avahi; species Avahi laniger. The sequence goes on along the minus strand of CAUYSK010051405.1, from coordinate 53,480 downwards.
TTTCCTTGTGAAAATGTTTTTAAGTTAAAAGAGAAAGGCAAAGCACCATATAATTCTCTCTGAAAAAGAAAACTTTGATTATTTTCTCAAGACCAAACTTTAAGAAATTAAATGCTTGTTTTTTGAAAGAGTGGCATTCCCCTCCCAGTTCTAAGAGTACAGAGGAGAAAAAGATCAAGGAGGCGAGTGTTGAGAAGTGCAAGGGAACCAGCCAGGCTGGAAGTTTCAGGAAATAGTCTTCAGAGGATCGTTCAAGAAGGTTCATTCCAGTCCACCAACCAGGCTGCATGGCCTAAGGAGGGACATATGTTTTTGTTTTTTTCAACATAAGAGTCCATGTTAAATTATTTTCTGGTTTCTTAGATCCACAGTCCTCGCAAACTTGATTGAAGACTATGCAAAATGTGAATGAGCTAAGCACAAAAGAGAAAATGCCACTAGTCGATAAACGTGTGAAAAACACATTCATCATTCTAGTAATCAAGGAACTGACAAGTGAAAAATCAGTTACCATTACTTACCAACTAAATTAGGCAATAAGATTTCTTTAATGACACTATTCTAACGTAGACAAAAGTCAGTAAAATTGATTTTGTTAAATTAAGTTCAGCCTAAAGCTGCCTCCTTACATATTTTAAGTTCAACCTCAAGGTTTCTCCGCAGTGAACTGTAACCTAACTGGATGTCTGAAGAGAAAATCTACTTGTGACAAGTAGCCAAGTGTCGGCCAAGCCCAGCAACCGAGTCTCAGCCCATCAAAGGGGCAACTGCTCAGTGTTCAAACAAGGGAAGCGCTGAGCTGTAACCAATCTGGCTGCTTCTGTGTCTCACTTCCACTTCCTGAATATCCAGTTCCTTTTTCTGTCCACAAAGGTGATCCAACCACGTGGCAGCCCGGGGAGTCATTCTGAACCTATTCTGGTTCTAGGGGCTGCTGGATTCGTAAATCATTCTTTGCTCATTTAAACATCAGTAGATTTAATTTGTCTAAAGTTTTTTCCTCTTGACATCTCATACTTTGATACTAGAGTATTGAAACAATGCTATAGAAAGGCAACCTGGTAGTCAAATAACAAGAGTCATACATCTGTTCATGCTTTTGGCACCGTAATCCATCTTGTGAGTATATAATTTTAAAATAACAATTAAAGCAATATGGGAGAGAGGATGTTTGCATGGACACACTCACTGTAGTGTAATTTATAATAGCAAAATTTCAAACGCAACCTCAGCGTTCGACAAGGAGAGGGTTAAATAAACAATGGCACGGCTACTGAGAGATAAAGGTATTTTCCAAAAGCCCAAAACTCATCCTATAAATCCACAGGTATGAATGTGATCTACAACAGTGAATCGTTTTGTGGGTATTATAATGAAAATTAATCAAATAAGAAAAAAACAGATGAGTCTTAGCACCTATGCCAATCATTGGCTTAGATCATTGGGTCTGACATCCACTCCCTGCCCGTCCTTGGTTCTATCCTATACAGCAGGGAACTACATGTCTGTCTCCCTTGATCTCCAGGTTTCCGGTAGTTTTGACCCATGAGTGCTACTGGGAAAAGACGGGATGGTAGGAGGAGGAAGTCAGAAAATTTCTCTCTTCTCTCTGTTTTTCAGGGTGTCTCCAGCAGCAGCTGCCTCTCCTGTGTGGCTAAAGCTCATCCAGACAGTCATTCTCCCCAGTTGCGGCTTCTGCCAGTGACTCCAAGTCCTGGGTTCCAGTAGCACCCCTTCCTCTCTGCAGCTTCCCGCTGTTGTCCTTCTCTGGGATGAGTCGTCATTCCTGGTTTGGCTTCTAGAGCATTTATCACTCGTATAACTAATACCCTGTATTAAATTATCCCTGTTTGAAGTACTTACAGTGGTTCCTATTTTCCAAAAGGATCCCGAATAAATGCAGTATTTCCAATTAACATACAAGGGATAAAGATTGTTGATGATGAATACACTGAGATGTTTGAAGACAGAGCCTTTGGGGAGTTAGCCTTAAGGTTAAATGAGGTCATGAGGGTGGAGCCCTAATTCAATAGGACTGGTGTCTATACGAGAAAGAATTTGTCCATTCCATCCACGTTTTGAAGTTTATGTGCATAGAGGTTTTTACAGTATTCATAGATGATATTTTGTATTTCCACAGTATCAGTTGTAATTTCTTTTTCATTCCTGACTGAGCTTATTAGTCCTTTCTTTTCTACTTCTCCTTAATCTAGCAAGAGGCATGTCAATTTTGCTTATTTTTTCAAACAACCAACTTTTTGTTTGATTAATCTTCCCTATAGTTTTTTGTTATTGATTTCATTTAGTTCTGCTCTGATCTTTGTTATTTCTTTTTTTCTGCTGGGTTTGGGGTTGGTTTGCTCATTCTTTTCCAGTTCTTTGAGATGATTTATTAGATTGCTGATTTGTGATCTCTTGGATGTAGGCATTTATGGATATAAATTTTCCTCTCAGGACTACTTTAGCAAATACCAAAATAACTGTGTTATGTTTACAATTACTCCTTTGGTACTAAAATAAAATGCATGATATAGTGGGACATTGAAAATTGCTACATCATCTCTTACTTTCAAACACAGAGGGGGAGCATAGACAGCCTGGCTTTTAAATCAGCTCTGCATTTTACTAGCTGTGGGGCCTTGTGCAAAAAACCTAATTTCTCCATACCTCAGTTCTCCATCTGTACAATGGGGATGATAACAGTTCACATGGCATTGGGCTGTTAATGTGGACTATATGAGTTAACGGTATGACAGTGTTTTCCACACACTAAGTCCTTCACAGATGTTAAAAAATAAAGATATATAAATGCTAACTGAGAAGAAAAATACTCAACAATTAAATTCTTACGTATAGTTACTCCCTTTGCTTTTTCACTTATTTCTGCCTTGCTTCATCCCTACAGAGATATCTTTCATGGTGGACTAACAATGAAGGGCTTTATATTATAACAGATTTTTAGGAAGAATCTTAGTATCTTCTGCCTTCTTAAATTCTGATCTGCCTACGGGAAACTTCCAAGTTGATGACCATCCATAATACAAGGAGAAATAGTGACAGGTTTCATACAACCAAACATTTTGATGTTGGTTCATATGTTTTTGTTGTTCATTATGTAAACCATGGAGACACCATGCTAGGTATCTGTTAGGCATAGTTATTCCTAAACAACCAACACCAAAACATTTTGATGTTGGTTCGTATGGTTTTGTTGTTCATTATGTAAACCATGGAGACATCATGCTAGGTATCTGTTAGGCATAGTTATTCCTAAACTCACTTGATTTTCTGGAAATATTTTTTAATGAGATAGATCATGTTTGTCTGGGATGATGGGGTGAATTTAAGTCTATTGTCAACTGAAAGTGGCCAGATCAACTAATTGACCTTTTAAAATCTAAAATATATTTTATTAGAAACATACAGGAAAGAGCAAAATAAACACCATCCCCCCCAAAGATATTACACTCAAGAATAAAACTCTTTGGGGAAGCTCAAACTACCTTTTCTAAAATAAAAGACGAATCAATTTAAGACTGAAAATCAATTTTAAAAAGTGCATGTGGTCTGTAAATAAAAGAAGCAAAAAAAGTTCATCAGTAGAAACCGGTCACTGTAAATGGCAACCTGTAGCTCTGAAATGTCAATTTCACACTGCACTGAGCATGTCCCCCAAACACGACCAGATTGCTATTTGGAAAAATAATTAGCATCTGCTACCCTTTGAAGGAATATAAACCAGGCCAGGTACAAAACTGCATCCACTTAGACCTACCTACCCTGGGATCCTTTCCCATCTGTTTCAGTGTTTAGCAGTTTTAAATCAGATTTGTTAATTGACCCAGAACAAATAACTAAAAAAAAAAAAAAACTGTAATTTGGCTTGGTATACATCAGTGCTAAGAATATCCTAAGAAAGCTTTGGGGAGAACGTGAGTGAGTCAGAACATGTTGATCCAGGATTTCAGGCTGATGGCCAAAATACGTAACCTACTGCTACGATCTGCCACTCACGTGCCCCTTCACTCAGGTGCCCATTATGGTGCTGACAGCCCCAATCTGAGCCGTCCACTAGGTAATAAAAATTATGCAGAGGAGGACTATTTTCCATATGAGAAGTTCCTTGGGGAAAACACTTGAAATCTGGCCTCAGGGACTGAAGATGCAGACACTTCCAATATGGCAACGGAAAGAAAGAACGTGTTGCTGTCTCGCTCAAAATCTCTGGGGGATTTTCTGCTTGGGAGAGAGTCGGGGTGAGGAGACCCTCCACCACCTGGTCCCTTCCTGACATGGGTAAATGAGGCTGCCAGTAACATGCAAGGGAGAAGCAGCTCTAGAAACAGAATTTTCAAATTCAAGCAGATTTAATTACGGATGACAAACCACACAGGCCCAAAAGGTGACTTAGACGGAAGGCACAGAAAGGCTGATGAGCCCCTGACAACAGTCACAGGTGATCCTGTGTTTTTGGTCCGGATTATTTTCATAGCGTACCTCTACGTTGTTACACTCCAGAAGTCAACGGCAAAACACGCCAGGCAGCAGTCAACTTCATGGCAATGCCAGGGCTTTGTCACAGCAAGAGCAGAACAGTGGTCAAGGACACCCCTCTGGAAAGGGGAAGGGGGCCGAAAATGAGTGAATAATCCATCAGCCTGTGTGATGAAACCTCCCTAAAAATCCCTGAATTGCAGGGTTCCGGCAGCTTCCGGGCTGGCTAGCACGTCCATGTACCAGGCGGGCATCACACCCCAACTCTGCAGGGACGGAAGCTCTGTGCTCGGGACCTTTTCAGACCTCGCCCTGTGTATCTCTTCGTCTGGCTGTTCATCTGTACCCTTTATCACACCCTTTATTAACAAACCGGTAAACATAAAGTGTTTCCCTGAGTTCTGTGAGCAGTCCTTGCAAATTAATCGAACCCGAAGGCTGTGAGGACCCCGACTCAGAGCCAGCCCGTCAGAAGTACAGGCTGTCACATGGGACTTGTCATTGACATCCGAAATGAGGGGCGCTCTTGTGGGACCAAGCCCTTAAGCCGTGGGATCTGATGTTACCTCCTGGCAGCTCACGTCAGAAATGAACTGGAAGACACACAGCTGGCGTCTGCTGGGGAATTTCCTCGTGTGTGGGGGAAACCCTCAGACACCTGGTGTCAGAGTACGGTGCTGAGTGGTGAGTGAGAACATGAAGACACTTTGGTTTTTCCCATGTCTCAGAGCAGCCACAGCAGGACACCAGATAGTGAAAGAGACTGAGGTCAGGACATCTATTCCTCTGTTCTCCTCCCTAAGAGGCACCCAGGGCTGCCTTTGTCTTGCCTAAAGTTTACTCTCTGCTGCTCTCAAAGCAGCTTGCTCTGACATTGTCCTTTCTGTTCCCTCCCTTGGCCAGTCAGGCCCAGAGGTGGGAACAGGCTGCACCCGCTAACCCTGGGTTCCTGCACTATGGCTCTATGCTGCTGCCCCCTGCCCATGACTTCGTGAGGAATCTCTTTGTATGTAAACCATCTTCAGGCTGGGCCTGGTGGCTCACACCTGTAATCCTAACACTCTGAGAGGCTGAGGCAGGACTGCTTGAGCTCAGGAGTTCGAAACCAGCCTGAGCAAAAGCGAGATTCCGTCTCTACCAAAAATAAAAAGAAATTAGCCAAACAACTAATAACAGAAAAAATTAGCCGGGCATGGTGGCACATGCCTGCAGTCCCAGCTACTCGGAAGGCTGAGGCAGGAGGATCGCTTCAGCCCAGGAGTGTGAGGTTGCTGTGAGCTAGGCTGACACCACAGCACTCTAGCCAGGGCAACAGAGCGAGACTCTGTCTCAAAAAAAAAAAAAAAAAAAAAAAATCTTCAAATGACCCCAACTTGAATGTGCCAACCTTTTCTACTGAGAATCTGACACAAACTCCCTTTAGTTTGTTCAAGGTCTAATTTAAAAATCAATACCTCATCAAGAGTAGCTATATAAAGTTGAATAATTGTTCATTAATGAGATTTTGTTTCACTTAAACTCATCAAAAGCCCTTATTTTATAAAACTAAGAAAATTATTTAAAGGTATCTTTTCAGTCAGATCATAGTTTGATTAATCTAATAATGACCCAATTTTACAGTAAACCGTCCAGATCAGCGGTCTCCAGCTTTTCTGGCACCAGGGACTGCTTTCATGGAAAACAATTTTTCCCCAGACTGGGGGAAGACAGGGGATGGTTTCAGGATGATTCAAGCTCATTACATTTATCGTGCAGTCAAATCTCTCTGCTAATGATCATCTGTATTTGCAGCCGCTCCCCAGCGCTAGCATCTCCGCCTCAGCTCCACCTCGGATCATCAGACATTAGATTCGCATAAGGAGCCGCAACCTGGATCCCTCCATGCACAGTTTACAGTGGGGTTCACGGTCCTATGACAATCTGATGTCACCTCTGATCTGACAGGAGGCAGAGCTTATGCTGTGATGGGAGCGATGGGAAGCGCTGTAAATACAGATGAAGCTTCTCTTGCTCATCCACTGCTCACCTCCTGCTGTGCGGCCTGGTTCCTAACAGGCCACTAACCGGTACTGGTCCATGGCCCAGGGGTTGAGGACTGCAGATCTGGATCAGATGAAAGCAGATAGGTATAACTGGAAAGACTTTATAAGTCATTTTCTGTAATATTGCCTTTTATAGCTGCGTTTTCTCTCCTTTCCTTGTTTTGCTGAGAAAATTAAAATTTGAATATGTCCCTAGGACATGGGAATATTTAGTATTAATAATAAAGTTGTGAGAGTGAGAGAGAACATTATTCTATTTCTACCCCCAAACCTGTAAATAGTTTTTAATAGCTAGTTTATTAGACGTGCACACTGCCACAAAAATGCTCTTGTTTTCTCACTGCAATAGACAGGACAGAGAAAAACCTTCATATAAAATAATTTGTTTTTAAGATAAGGAGTTGTTCTGGGAATTAACACTTTGCCCTAGTTTTATAAAATATTTGCTGTGTGATCATATGTGAAATTCCTACTTTTTCCTAGGAAGCATATATTTGCATTTATTTCTACAATCAACTTTCAAATGTGAGTACAAGTTTCAACATAAAAACTAATAATTTTCCACAAATAAGCACATAAAATTTTCACCTATAAACACTACACTATTAATTACTAATACTGTAGATTTATGCCATTTAAATAATGACAGTTGTCTGTTGTTGACTACATTTTTGCCCTATGGTTAAGGATAATTTTTTTCCCCTTCCTAATGATTCAAATTTAAACAACTGTATTATTTCAGTGCCTGTGAGCTATTGTTACTGCATAGCTATTAGGGAAATCTCCTTGCTTCAGGTATCTCTCCAATGTATGCTGGCCTAATTAAATACAAATAATGAACGGGTTTGAGTGCTGAGAGGAGCTGGTTCAAAGCACAGAATAAAATAGCTCATTGTGTAGCTGAGCTGATTTTTATCATAACTGTCCGGAACAGCACAGAGAACGCCAATTTAAACTGAAATGAATAATACTAATTAGTTTCCATTAGCAGAAAAATAGGGATCCACCTTATTAGTTTTCCCTCCATCTCCCAAATGTGATTATGAACATTTAGGATTTAAAGAAAACAATTCTTGAAAGTTTGGCAATGTCAAGAGTTTTTAAGCTTAAAAACTGTTACTGTGAGGTATTCAAGTAAGGTAATCCAATAGATAAATTATGCAAGAAAACACCTCTTTGCAAATTAAAATGAATTAATACAGCACTAGTTCTCTATTAATTATAAACAGAAGCTGTCTTTCAGGGCTTTCAGAGCAGTAACACATGGTTTATAAATAGATTACAGTCATCCCTTGGTATCCATGGGGAATTGGTTCCAGGACCTTGTGCAGATACCCAAAATCCATGGATGCTCAAGTACCCGATATAAAATGGAGTAGTATTAGAGTATAACTATGCACATCCTCCCGCATATTTTAAATCATCTTCTAGATTACTTATAATACCCAATATAACATAAATGCTATATAAATAGTTGTTACACTGTAGTGTTTAGGGAATGACAAGAAAAAACAGTCTGTACCTGTACCCATGAATCTGTCCAGTACACATGCAATATTTTTCCCCAATATTTTTGATCTGAGGTTGGTTGAATCTAGGAATGCCGAACTCACGATACTTCCTACTATACATATAGTTTACATACAACTCTGCAAGTATTTTCTACTACAACATTATCAGAAATGTTGTTGAAGGCTGGAACTAAATACTTTATCGTGGATATCTTTATCTTAGATCAAAGGTTCTTCTTCCCTGTTCTTCACTGCTTCTGGATGTCACACAACAGTAAGATTTGCTCTACTTAAAATGGGTTCTTTCTGAAAATTCACCCAGTAATTAGTTATGTAAAATATTCACAAATTTTCATCTGTTTAATAAATCTATCTCATTCTAAGACATTATTATGGTACCCATTATGTGTGATCATTGGAAAAATTCAGAAAGAAAAAAAAAGAAATTTTTTAGAAAAGTCTCATCTTGAAGTGGGCACACATTTCTATGCAAAGATAACGCAGGTGTTGCAGGAAACACTGTGGGACTGGAATGATGCCCAGATCCGTTCACCGGAAAAGTCTTGCTGAATTAACATGGTCCCACCCCAACTATATTTCAACACTAATTGAAGAGGGATTTGAACTGTTGGCTGGTAATAGTTTTCAGAAATAAGTATTTCATTACTCAGCATAAATCCTATTTTAACACTTTGAAGCAATGCGATCTCTGAAACACACTATTATTTAACACTATTCACTTTTGAATGGACAATTTGAAGTTTCTTATCAGTGAACTCACAACAGTCCTAAAATAAACCACGGTAATTTTCAAACTTGCCTAGTACTATAATAAATGACTCAGTGGAGTCAGGAACAGACCCAAATCTCCTTGATTGTTCAATAAATATTCAATTTGTTCATTTCTGAACAAAGAAAATTCCAAATAATTTTTACACTCTACATGACCTAAACAAAATAAACTTCAGATAAATTTGTATAATCACATAGATATTTCCTCATGTCAAATACTCCTATTTTGTTTTTAAAAGCAACACTCTTAGGAGATTCTATGTAATCAACCCTAGATACTGGCCATTAAAACTTTTCTTAGTTATCAGTCATCATGGTCTCTCTTTGAAAAGTACTTAAAAAAATGATCTATAAATAGGGTTCTTGAAGTCTAACTCTGGAGGAGAGAACAAAGCGTAACATAATACTGGGAAGAATTACAGCAAATCTAACTCCAAGAGAAAAAAAAAAAGGACTTTTAACTTATTCCCTTTAATCACATGCCACAGTTAGCACACTAAAAAAAAAAAGGCATTGCATTTTCCTAAGAAGACAATCTGGTTTCATGGCTTAAAAAGAGAAAAAGGGGGAAAAAAAATAGATAGGAAACCCAGGGAGCCTTACATTATATGGATTTAAAGTATCAAAGCTGTGAGACCATTTTGCCAACGCTCCCCTCACTGAAGAATTGTTACCTCTACGGTAGACACTGGCGTTATACTTATTTTTGGTGAAGACTTTGAAGTAATAAAACTTGAATTTAATCTTGCTACTCCTTTCAAGCCTTGCTTGCAGTCAGTGGTTGCAGAGGATTTACGTAGCAGTGTTACGTTACACAACCGCGTCCTTTAGACACCTACGCTGAATTTCGAGTTCAAAACAAATTCATTCGCTCAATCATTACGATAGTCAAAACAAAATACTTAGTCCCAGTTTTCACTACTTTCAAATGCAAACATATTTAAGTGAAATTGGACACTACTAAGCTTTCATTAGGAAAAGAACTTTCCGTCCATGAACATAACATCTATAACACTATAACACCATAAAAATAACATCCTCAAGGGACCTTGAAGTTTCGGGGGAGCCCAGTGTAAACCATCAGCCAGGCTTAATATTTGAGCTATTCACAGACTACAAGAATACTGTTCTGAAGCAATGTTGATAAAGAAACCCAAATTATGCTATGTCAATTTGACTTTCTCCGTGTCTCTGGGAGCTTGGGAATAGCAACCTGTGCAATGGACTGTCAGATTGTCAGAAGTGAAAGTCAATGTTTATCTGTGCATATTAGCATTGCACTGCTATTCTTCACAAAGGAAATATATTAAGATGTCTTTGTAGCTCTTACCTTTTATCCAAGTACCATTTGATTTACAAACCATCTCCAGAATTTTTTTTGAAAAAGGTGAGCTGAGAAACATTTCAATATTTTTTACTTCCCTGATTTCTTCTAATATTCCTGCTTAAACTATTTTTTAAACTTTTTATTTTGAAATAATTACAGACTCACAGGAAGTTGTAAAAATAGTATATAAAGTCCCTTGAACCTCTCACCCAGCTTCCCCAATGATGACACCTTGAATCACTGTATTAAAATATCAAAACTAGGAAATAATTGATTTTGATAAAAACTGTGTTGAACCTATAGAAAAATCTGAGAAGAATTTGATTAAATCATTTTACATGTTACTTCATGTAATGTTTTAAAAGGTTTATATTTTTTTAAGTTTGAACAAAAGTTTAATAAAAACATATTATTATATAATTATAATAAAATTATCAATTTTATATGGCTTTGTCCTTATTTAAACCTTTTAATATTTTGCATGAAGAAATTTTAAACTTTATTCAAACCTTTTAAATTTTCGCACGAAGAAAGTAACACTGAAAAATAAAGATACCTTTCTAATAGTTCTCTACTTCCTTGTTGCCTTCCTATTTAATAAAGATTATTTGGTACATTACTTTGTTTTTTAATTAGAAAATTCCCCTAATAGTTCTCATTAAAAGCTATTGTAAAAATATTCCTACCATCAGTAATACTTCTCTTGATTGCCAAGTGTTATTAATTAGTATTCTATAAAAGAGTAATATTTTATAACATTTTCATATAATTTTTAATACTATAATTGGGAGAATTTTGTCCAGTAAAATTTTATCCACCTCTTTGCCAGCTTTGATTCCTTTTGCTATTACTCTAGCTCACTTCTCTAACCTTCTACTAGAAAAAAAGAGGAATTTAACATAGTTTGCTCTCTCTCATTCATATATATAATATATATCATACATATATGACCTATATCTATTTAAATTTCTACACTGATATACATTAGTGTTTTGGCACTAAATCAAGAGTACTACTGAGAAAATAACAAACTTGTTCTTTGCAATCTTGTTATATTTTAAATCATTTAGTATAAATTCTACCCATCTTTACATACATGATCATTTAAAGGCATTTAACTTTAGAGTAAAAACAGTTTAAATAACACTTTGGTAAAGCAACATAATGTTTGTGGAGAATTTCACTCTTGACAGAAGAGGAAATAGTTAAAAATCTGTAGAGTTCTGAGTCAAATATGGTCAGGTTTTGAATTTCATAGCTAAGTATAACTTAGAGAAATGAAAAATATTTAGGTTGGGGAAATTTCTCCCAGAAAAATGCAAAAAACCCAACAAAACCCAAATCTTTGATCTCATTCTATTGGTGTACTTTTGGTATTTTAAATGCCAGAAAGTTGAAAATGTATCAGCTTTATAATCTGAAGTTATTTAACATAAACAAAAAATATCAGGGAGACTATATTCCTACATTGTCTCAGAGGAAAATGTTTTAGAAGTGAGAAAAGAAGTATGCTAATTTTGAATCTCTTCTATTATGGCGAAGTAGAAAAAAATAAAAACTCCAAGACGACTATTTCAGGAAAAAAAATATCTTCTTGAAAGAAATAAAAAATTATTTTTATTCACACTATCAGGGTACATCTACTTAGATTTGCTGGTATAACTGTCAATATAAAGTAGAAGTTTTCACAGTTAGCAAATGACTCAGAGGTATGCACAAACTTTGATATCTGACTGCCTCTGTGCTCAAAACAGAAAAAGAATTAAGTTGTAAAGAAATATTTGAACAGCTTCAATGTTTTTCATGTTATTTTGGTGGCAAAAACTGAAATAAAAGCAGCCAATGCATGTATTATATCTGGTGCCTAGGGCGATACTTGAGGGGGTGTGGTCCCCAGGACAGCGGCAGCAGCCTGGGGATGTTTCTCAGGAATGAAATTCTAAGGTTCTACCTGGACCTGTAGGAGAAACTCTGTTGCAGGTCCTGAAAATTTGTTTTTACAAGCCTTTCAAACGATTCTGATGGATATCCTGGTTTGGAAAGCAATGGTTTAGGACAAGGCAGAATCCATGTACCCTGCCTAAAGGTCCTAGAGCAAGCTTTTGTGTTTCAGATTCCCCCAAGGAGGGCACACTGTGGATGAGACAACTTTTTCTTATGGTGAACTTTCAGCATCTCTAGTCATGAGGAAACATCAGACAAGTCCAAACTGAGAGACATACTGCAAAAAACTGGCCTGAACTATTCAAAAACAGACCATGGTTTGAAAACCAAAGAAAGGCTAGAAACTGCTTCGCATTAAAAGAAACTGAAGAGACATACAATTAAATGTGCCACAATCTGCTGGACTACTGGTTAGATGATACGCACTGAATTAAATATCCTGTTCCGATAGATGTGTTATGATTATGTAAGAAAATGTTCTGTTTTTAGGAAATACTTGGGAGTAAAAGGAAACACTGCAACTTACTCCTAAACAGTCCATGAAAACTATAATAATAATAATAATAATAATGTATATTAAATCTTCAGTTTTCTTTTCTTCGAACTAAATTATCTCAATTATTTTAGCTCTTCAAGTCTATAGGAATAAAAAAATACAGAGTTTTCTAGTTTAAGTGGAAATTTGGGAAATTAAAAAAAGATCCAGTTTCAATTCATTCAATTTAATAAAAAATTATTGAGTGTCTATCTGCAGGAGTCCTACCATCAAAGAGCTCACAGTCTATTGAGAAGGAAAACATGCACATAAATAATTACAGTGTAAGAGAAGCATAATGTTAAGTACCAAAAAAGAAGTATAAGAAAGTACTAAAGGAATGTTGAGCAGGAGCGATGGATTCTGACTTCTATATTAGCTAATATTTAACATTTACAACTTACTAGGAATTGTACTAATAGCTTTATATGTGAATGCACTGAACGTACCAACAGTCCCATAAGGTAGATACTATTATCCCCATTCCACAGTTGAGGCAGCCGAGGTACAGAAGTTGCATATCAGGCATAGGTTATCTCGCTAGGTGGTGGTACAGCCAGATTTCAAACTCAGACAGGCTGACTCCATGGCAGAAGGCTTCACGAAGGAAGCAGCATTAGAATTCTTCCTTAGAAGATGAGTGTAATTTCAACAAGCAAGGGGAGTGGGAAGAGGAAAGACGTAGAGACAGTAAACAGAGGTCGTAAGAAACAGTAAAATGTTCAGGGGATGGTATGTAAGATGCGGGGAGAGATGGGTGTGAGCAGAGTGGCAAACTGGATAGACTTAAAAAGCATATTAGGATTCCATCATGAGGATTCACACAGGCTTTGTTAGTAAAGAATATAATTCTTATAATATGCACCAAAATCTTGATGTGATTCAATGGATTCAGCATAAGGAGTCAGTCTTTGAGACATACATGAACCAGTAACAATAAAATCTTACCACAATACAATCTCTCCTAAAAGATATAGTACAGGAACACTAATCCTGAGAACATTTTCATAGTGACCTTCTATACTCGTAAATAATAATTTCATTTCACAAAGATCTTATTATCGTGCAATGTTTGAAATTGCCAGAACTGAAAATAGCAAGTCTAAAATGCCCCAATTGAGCCTTAGTTTAACAAAGACTGTAAGTCTTTCAGGAAACAGTGAATGAAATGTGAGTAAATCATGTAGTCCTGCTGTTAGAGCTGCTTCTTTGTCGTAATATTTATGAAAACAAGGTGATCCCGTTATAGGGATGTAATGAGTAATACATTCCATAAACTCTGTCTGTTAAACATGAACTTATAACCAGAAAAACGACCAGGCATGAATATTTAATGGGAGATCTCCTTGAGTCAGTAGTTGATATAATTAATTGCCCATATTAATAACTTAAAATATTATTTTGATTCCCATAATAATTATGGATAAAGCAAAACATGTTGCATTTGGAAAACTCTTGTTTTCATTTCTTGATAAATAGAAATATTAATGAAAATCTGACTTTTTATTCAATAAACTGTAAGTTCAGCCTATTCAAACTATATAATACAAAAATGAATTGCATACAATGAAAACTCAACTGCAAGTACCATGAAATAAACATTTAAATTAAATTTTTCAAAATGTCAGAAAATATGTAAAATGAAAACACTAACAAATTCATTATATTGTTTTTGCACAAAATTAATAAAAGACAAAAAAAATCAATTTTGTTTCATAAAATATCTTTGAGGTAGAGATCTTAATTCCCCAATATAACCTTTCATTCTGGGAGAATTCTAAATTATTTCCTTGATTGACAGAATACAATTGATCCACAAGATACAGACAATATTAGATAGCATAACAGAAAAGAAGAATATGAAAAGGAAAGGCAAACTCTTTCAAAGAGGATTTGAAAATCAAGTTATATTTGGCCAAACATAAAACTGAAGAATAGGTGAATAATTGAAGAAATAAAACACTGAATGAACTATTCTAAAAAATTCTCTACCTAAAAATGGTATTTAAAATTTAACAGGCGTCCCTTACACGTCTAATAGGTTTCTGAGAATAAGGAAAATCCATAGGGTCTCAAAAACGTGGGGGAGCAAAGAAGCGGTGTGGGGGGGGCAGGGCTGAAAATTGGTGTAATAATCTTGAACCAGCACCGTGGCTGCCCTAAAGGTATTTGCTAATAATAGCGACCTAGACTTTAACAGTAGGACTAAGAAGAGAGACTAGTCCTTGATCCCTAGCATGGGGTAGAGTTGGAGCTTATTAATATTACTACATGAATGCAGAAACCTTGAAAAGTTATATTCTCTCTGAAAAGATGCATTAAAAAGTCCAGCACAACAACAAAGGAAAATGATAAAGGGCAATTTATCTGTTTAAGTCTCAGTTCCAGATAGAAAAGGCTTAAAGAATCTGAGCTTAGGATGTCAGCAAGATGACCAACCAGAAGCTCCTAGAGCTCATTACCCCCCAAAAAAGACAGCCTCGACAACTAATAAACAGCTACATTTTAATAAAACTAATTAAAGGAGAGCACTGGAGTACATCAAAGGAGTAAGAGAAATCCCGGTGAACACGGAAACTCAGGATAGACACCCAGAGAAGTGAAGGGAACACCTCTCCTCCACACCCCATCCCCCAAAAAGGATGAGCTGGGAACCAGGAGGAACTTCTCCCTGTGGGGACAAGGTAAGCAAGAAGATCCCAGCAGCCCCCTTCAACCCTTGGATACCTACATTCCTCACCGTTGGGGTCCCCTGCAGTCCTCACAGGCACTAAGCCAGGCTGAGGGAGCTGCCTGGAGGCCCCACTGCTGTGCTGCCCCCACCCCCAGAAGAAGCCGATAGCTTATTCCTACCTAGGTAGGAAGAATAAGCTCTAGTGTTCTGCAGTACTATAGGGTGACTATAATTAACAACAATTTATTGTACATTTTCAAATAGCTAGAAGAGCAGATTTTGAATGTTTCCAATACAAAGAAATGATAAATGTTTGAGGTGATGGATAAGCTAATTACCCTGATTTGATCATTACACATTGTATACATGCATCAAAATATCACACTGTACCCCATAAATATGTATAATGATTATGTGTTAATCAAAAAAATAATAATGATAAAAATAAAATAAGATCACACCTGTAATCCTAGCACTCTGGGAGGCCGAGACGGGCGGATCGTTTGAGCTCAGGAGTTCAAGACCAGCCTGAGCAAGAGCGAGACCCCGTCTCTACCAAAAATAGAAAGAAATTAATAGGACAGCTAAAAATATATAGAAAAAATTAGCCAGGCATGGTGGCGCATGCCTGTAGTCCCAGCTACTGGGGAGGGTGAGGCAGGAGGATCGCTTGAGCCCAGGAGTGTGAGGTTGCTGTGAACTAGGATGACGCCACGGAACTCTAGCCCGGGCAACACAGTGAGACTCTGTCTCAAAAAAAAAAAAAAAAAAAAAAAATAAGAAATTTAAAAAAAAATCTGAAACTGAAAACAAATATTAAGTGGTCTTAAGTTCTAGGACCTTGAAATGTCTTGCATAAGCAAATATAATCCCTTTTTGTGGGAATTTACTCTTTTTTTTGGGAGGGGAGAATTTACTCTTAATCCAAGCCCCACAAGATCCCCACATACTGAATAACCCCAAAATGAATTCACAATCTAAAATTACAAAATTCACAGGGAAATAAAACACCAGAAGTGAAGTCAACAGAAAAAACAAGTAGCGGAATTAGAACTCTATGAACATCAACTATAAGAAATAACAAACACAGAATATATAATAACTGCTTAAAAAATAAAAAAGAGGAAACAAACACAAGCAAGGAAAAGGTTATCAAAAACAAACCAAATAAAATTTCTAGCAATGAAAAATACAATTATTTAACCACAAACTTAACAATAAAATGATATTTTTTCAAACAGCATTTTGAACAATTGGAAGAAATGAATTATGAACTGGGCATTAGATGATCCAGGATTTTTGTTAATTTTTATTAGGTATGATAATGGCGTTGTGATTATTTAAGATGTCAATATTTTTTTACAGGTGTGTGCTAAAGTTGCCTGGGATTTTTTCAAAATACGTCAGCAAAGAACAAAAAAGGAATAGATGAAACAAATGCACAGAAATAAACTGTGGGAAATATTAAATCTGAGTGATATGTATCTATAAAATTTTTCATAATAAAAATAAAATGAAAACTCAATGAATAATGTAATCAGAATATCAGATAAAGCCAAAAAGAGAACTAGAGAATTGGAAGACAGATCTGAAGAGAGTATCCAGATTGTGAGTAAAACTTAAAGAGGAAAAAAACCCCTCACCTTCCTTTGGGCTCACTGCTGCAGGGAGACCATTCCAATCCAGCGTCCAAGTAGGGCAAGGGTGGGGAGAAAACATCACTTCAATGCCTTTTTCCTAGAAAAGGAAATATCCTCTTTCCAATTAATGAATTAATAAACTCTTATTATGTTCCTGACAGCCAAATTTCTATTTCTATTATTATGTTTCCTGAAAGGCAAGGAGGAGCATAAATAGCAATAATCATCAGAGATTCTCTCAAATACTTATTCATTACATAAAAAATACAATATGCTGGGGCTTTTGATAGAACGGTTACTTGCCTATTATTTTTTATATTGAGATAATAAAAAGTAATGCTATTTTAAAATTGTTACTAAAAAATCCATAGAATAAGTAACATAGAAATATATTGAATATTAAAAAGTCACCTGAAGATAAATTTTATCAAAAACAATCCACAGAGATAATAAAAAAGACTCTTTACATGTCCATCAACGTCTGTCTTCACATATATGAAAACCGCCAAAGCCCGTAGCTATACCTAAAGCACTAAAAAGCTGCCACTTCAACACACATCCCAAAACATCACTCGTACCAGTCTTATAAAGTGCCTGTAATGTCTCTAGAAAAGGATCCTCTGGTTTAGCCAAATGGTCTCCAACATTTTCAAGAATGAGACCACTTTTCGATACATTAAAAAATGTTCACGCCCCTTCCCCATGTTAGAAGCTGTGCATTTATTTATTTGATCTACACACAGTATGTGACATACACATGGATCCACAGACCCCTTCCAATTACATGCTAGGTCCACAGTCCACAGTGAATATATCCACGGCTCAGGTATTTTTCTCTCTATGATTAACCTATTCGAAAGAAAAATTGCTGAGAATCCAGCATTGAATCCTTTTATATCAGGTACTTTGAGATTACTTTCCATCACTAAAACTAGCTGAATTTGAGTCCCAAAAGAAATAGTATGTCCTTTTGTTATGCACAGAGATCTAATTATTGGTCTTCTATCTTCTTTACTCTAGCCTAGCCACCCCTTCTTGCTATTCCTCATTTCAATTAATTCATTCCTACCTTAGGGTCTTTTTAAAAATATAACTATATTGAGATATAATTTATTACATATACCATAAAATTTACCTATTTAAAGCATGTAATTCAGTGGTTTTTAGAATACTCACACTTGTTCAACTGTCAGCACTATCTAATTTTAGAATATTTTTCTCATTCAAAGAACGATGCCTGTACCTACTCAAGAGGTGAACTAGACATCCCTGAACAGTGTAACCATTTAATGAAGAGACATCAACATCTAGACATGCTTGATAACTTCTAAAATCAACTGCATAATCATGTTTCATTATTTCATCTATAGGCTACAGAGTTTAGCTGAAGAGCAACCCTATCAAAGTCTTCTTGTACATTTCTAAATAAGTAAACTTCCCATGCACTATGAAACTCAAATACTTCCTAATCCAAATAGTAAAATATAATGAATATTCTTTCAGTGTAACTCAGATGAATAACTTATTTCATGAATTATCCTCTATTCAAATAAATCTTCAAATCATCTATTAAAAGCAAAACATTTTTACAGATTATTTCGAATGGTAGGGAAAAGAAAACCTATTGTTGAAAACTTTACAATGGGTGTTATTAGAAACAAATTATAAGGCTGGGAGCAATGGCTCATATTTGTAATCCCAGCACTTTGGGAAGCCGACACAGGAAGATTTGCTTGAGATGAGGCCAGGAGTTCGAGATCAGCCTGGGCAACATAGCAAGACATGTTTCTATAAAAATAAAAAATTAGCCAGGCATGGTGGTGTATGCCTGTAGTCCTAGCTACTCGGGAGGCTAAGGCAGAAGGATCGCTTGAGCCCAAGAGTTTGAGGTTGCAGAGAGCTATCTATGATCGAACCTAAAGCACTCTAGCCCAGGTGACAGAGGGAGGCTCTGTCTCAAAGAAAAAAAAAAAAGAAAAAGAAACAAATTATGCCCCAAAGGGGGAAAAAAAATCATATGTATTCTCATTATATAACAAACACATTAAAATAAAAAATTAAAGTAAAAATAAAATTCAAAGAATTCCAAAGTTGTAAATGTAGACTTGGAAAGTAAATTGAGATATTCACCTTTATTTCTTTAACTGCAAATCATCATCTCAAACTAAAAGAGACTGAGATCAAAACTTTGTACTAGGAAAACATCAGGTTAAAATAATATACTTGACCAGGTATGATACTACCTTGGTCAATGTCCTAAATATAAAAAAAGTTTTGAGAAAAATGCCTTTTGAAAGTATATTGCAACTTTCTTGGCTCCAAAGATACATATTAAAAATCTTCAATTTACTATACTTTGCTTAAATGCAAAAGTGGAAATATTAATTGGTAAAGAGCGATGTAAGATAGCTACAAATAAAATTTACAATAAAAATAACGTCCACAAGTAATGACGAGTTGGGAACACTCAGCAACATTGTTCATAGGAACTTTTCAAAGAAAATGTTAATGAAACAATTTAAATACCATTAACTTGGTCATGGTTGGTCTCGGTCCTCCTACAAATAAAGGATCGTTTTGCTCTTCTGCACCAGGCACGTCACTGAAGTCCGGATGCTGTTCATTTGAGGTGGTCGACGACTCTGGTAAATGAAGAAACTGGATTCCACACTTGGAAGCTGCTGTTTTTACTCCTGGCACTTCCTGAGTCCTCTGGTACCAAGAGGCTAGCAGTGGCAACTCTACTAGCTTCTCAGAAAACTTCTCGCAGATAATTACCTAGGCAGAAAAAGGATAAAACACATTATCATATATCTGTTTGTTGTATTGAGGTAACCTCACGCGCCACAAAAATCACACATTTTCAGTGCACAGTTCAAACAAAGAGTTTTAATAAATTTATGCAATTGTGCAACTACCATGACAATGTAGTTCTAGAACACTCTATCACCTCTAAGAGTTCCCTTGTGACCATCTGCAGCCAATCTCTGCTCCATGGTCAATTAATTATAGGCAACCACTGATGTGCTTTCCATATTTATAATTTTACCTTTTCTAGAATTTCATATAAATAGGATCATAAAATGTCTGTCTTTTATCACTTAGCATTATGTTTGGAGGTACATCCATATAGTTGCATTTATCAAGTTTGTTTCTTTTTATTGTGAGTAACAGTCACTGTGCAGATATAGTTTACTTATCCATTCTCTAGTTGAGGGACATTTACCTGTTTCCAGTTTTTTACCTATTGTAAATAACATTGCTATATATATTCATGCACCAGTATTTGTGTAGAAACGTTTTTCATTTCTTAGGAGTGGATACCTAAGAGTCAGTTGCTAGCTTGTATGGTAACTGTACATCTAGCTTTTAAAGAAACTGCCAAATTGTTCTCCAGGGTGGCCACACTATTTTACAATTCCCACTAGCAATTCCCGGAGGTTCCAGTTTCTCCACAACTTGTCAACACTTGATATTACCGGTCTTTTTGATTTTAGTTATTCTTGTGGGTATGTAGTAGTATCCCATTGTGATTTTCATTTGCATTTCCCTGATATTAATGATGTTGAGCATCTTTTCATGTGCTTATTTGTCATTTGTATATCTTCCCTGGTGATGTGTCCTATATGTTTTCATCATTCATTTCATAATACAAAAACTAGAGCAATTCAGCAATAAGAAAATGAACAGCCCCATTAAAAAATGGGCAAAACATCTGAACAGACACCTTACCATGTGAAAAAATGCTCACCATCGTATTTCATTAGGGAATAGCAAATTAAAACAAGAAGATACAACTACATACCCAGTAGAACGATGAAAATCCAAAACACCGGTGACACCAAATGACGGTGAAGGCGTGGAGTACCAGGACCTCTCATTGCTGGTGGGGACGCAAAGTCGTACAGCCACTGTGAGATAGTTTGGCAGTCTCTCACAAAACTAAACATTCTCTTATCACACAATCAAGCAATCATACTCCAGATAAGTTGATCACACAAAAACCCGACACAGATGTTTACAGCAGCTTTACGCACATTTGCCAAAATACGGAAGTAAGCAAGATGACCTTCAGTAGGAGAATGGTTAAATGGTGGTACATTCTTACAACAGAAAACAACACTCACTAAAAAAAGAAGAAAGAAGAATTCCAAGAAGGGGCCGGCGCGGTGGCTCACGCCTGTAATCCTAGCACTCTGGGAGGCTGAGGTGGGAGGATCGTTTGAGCTCAGGAGTTTGAGACCAGCCTCAGCAAGAGTGAGACCCCGTCTCTACTAAAAAAAAAAAATAGAAATTATCTGGACAACTAAAAAATATATAGAAAAAATTAGCCGGGCATGGTGGCACATGCCTGTAGTTCCAGCTACTCGGGAGGCTGAGGCAGGAGGATTGCTTGAGACCAGGAGTTGGAAGTGGCTGTGAGTTAGGCTGATGCCACGGCACTCTAGCCTGGGCAACAGAGTGAGACTCTGTCTCCAAAAAAAAAAAAAAAAAAAAGAATTCCAAGAAGAATCAATATAAATAACAATAACAACTTTTGTAGGTGTTTATAAATGCCACAACTGAAAATCATTTTGGAAAACTTCATACCTTATATTCAATTGTCTATCATCTTTCATTGGTAGCATAGTTTTAACCCTCTCCAAGAACTCTTCCATCATCAACCTCCTTCAAAACTGGAAACCCTTTCATTTATAATTCATGGCCAAGAACATATTCCACTGCCCCTGGCCCTCGGTATATTAATACTTGATAAGGTCTCAACACTCTGAATATGGAGAGTTAAATGGACATTATCTCAAAAACCTAAAATCCTTACTATGTACTTATTTATGAAAATTAGTTTAAGTGGTTAATGGAGAAAAAAATAAGTTGAAATATTGACTTCCTCAAAGCAAATTATGTAACATTTTTAAATTATCACAACTTAAGGTCTACAGAGAGTTTGCAACCACGGACGTATCTTGAGGAGTCTCACTGGAAATTTCGCAGCTCCCTGGAAAAGTGTGGGAATGGAGAGTTTGCATTCATTTTAATACTGACCCACAGCTCCATTTTTTGTGTATGTGAAGCCATCTTCTCTGAATGTATGAACTATTATTTAAAACCTAAACAATATTACTTAAAAATAGTGTAAGAAGCACTCCTCAGGACCACATATTTTAAAAATGACAGGTAAGGAGGACATTTCACTAAAGTAAAATAGTAAGGAGATAAAATTATAAATATTTAGAACTGAAGAAGATAACTGGCACTTTTTTATTTCTATCCTCCCCTACTAAAATATTAACTCCCTGAGGGCTAGGACCTTATCTGTCTTGCTCATCGCTGTGATCCTAGTGCTACACCGGTGCTGGACGTAGAGAGTAGGCTTCCATTAAATCTCTCCAATGAACATGTGGTTGTGCCACTTTGATTCAATTCTTACAAAATTAGAAACAAACACAGTTAATCAGAGAAGTCACAAAGACCAAGTATTTCACAATATATCAAATGACTGCTCTAAATACTGAAGTGGGTAATGGAGGGGAGGGGTCGGGGATAAGAAAATATAGAAATTATTTGACTAGGAAGGAAAAAAAAATCAATTGTCTTCTCCCCACTCAGCTGCATGGACACTATGAATACACAGGACAACTGACATTTAAAATATTAATCAATATCTAAACAATTCCTGAATCTCTCTCTCTCTCTTTTTTTTACAGTGTTTAGTTCTGAAATTATTTTGGTTGTCAATTTTTGGATTTGCTTCAATTTTGAGGAAAAGAGAACTGTTCTTTAAGAAAATGACAATTGATCAATACTGACTAATTTATTAGTGAAGCACTAGCCTCTGAATATATAGGTTTTTTCATTACAAGTCTTTTTTCCTCTGTCAGTAGAGATACCCAAAATGTTGGTGATATATAATGGGAATGAAATCTGGTATCTGATTCTTTAGCAGGGAAAAGGATAAAATGCTTCAAGAAAAATGTAGCTCTTGAAAACCAGTGGGAGGCTGCGGAGACCTATAGCTGCTTGTGTTCATTCTGGTATTATTTTCACTCTGTTCTTTATTCCCACTTTTCTCTCTCTCACTCTCTCTTTCTCAAAAGAATCCCCCTACTCAGAAAGAAAACTTTCCTTCTAATTTTCCCACAGTTTAGAATAGCATAGCAGCTACTTTAATCTTATAGACAACAGAGAAGGTATAGATGACAATAAAATATTTCTGATTTGACAATGCCCAACTTAATCAGATTAGTATTTTAAGTGATGAGTAATTATAAAATATAGCTGACAAGATTTTTTTAGTTTTTAGTTTTTTAGTATATTTTTTTTTGATTTTGGATCCTCTAATATTAGGAGGTAATCATGACAATTGGAAATTAATAACCATAACAATTATTACTAACATTTTAGCAACACAAAAATAAAGTCATAATAATTATTAACATGCATTGAGCGCTTACCATGTGCCAAGCACTGTTCTCCACACTTCTCCCTTGGATCCCATTAGATAGGTACTATTATTACCTCCATTTCACAGATAAGAAAACGGGGACGGATACTAATAACTTGCCCAGGACCAAACTGATAGTAAGACGTGGCACTGGAATTCGAGCCTAGGCAACGCCACAGACCGAAGCTCGCTGTCATGTACACACTTCAGACAAAACCTTACCAAGAAGTGATGGATGCAGGGCAGGAGCACGATGTCTGTCAGGGTGAAGTAAAGCCCTTCCGCAAACACGTGCTCCAGAGGTGGAAGGTCAGAGGCTTTTGCTTTTCGGATGTGCGATGGCTCCCTGTGGGCAGTTGCTGGTGTCTCCTGCACTGTGAGCTTCGAGAATGCCACTGTTAGTTCCAGACTCTTGGGGGAAGAGTCCACGTCCTCAGATGTTTCCTGTGCGTGGACCTTGCTCTTTGCTTTTCCCTTAGCAAGGGGTGGGCCCGCTTCAGCAGCCTTCTGCTGCTTCAGCTTCTGCCTGCGGAGCTTGTCGTCATTGTGCACTCTCACCGGCTCGCTGAGCTTTCTCTCCAGCTCTAGTATTTCCACCGGGATAGCTGGGGGCTGCTTACAAGACTCTCGGAGAAAATTCTCAATAACCAAAGGAATGGTGAGTTCACAGAGCCTGGTCCATTGACTAACCTACAAAACAAAAACAAAATCAGAAATGAAAGGACTCTTTACTTTCAACATCGCTTGAAGAAAAATAACTGTCTCATTGGGTGATAAGTCTTGGGCTCACCATCGCTGGGCTGGGCTTTCAGGCTACATCAAGAGACACATCACGCTGCTTCACAAGTACAAACATTTAAGCAAGCACGGTTTAGCACTCGTGTATCCTCCTTTTACTGAATAAATCCTTACTTATCAAAGCTTTAAAATACACCTTCCCTGCCCCACCCTCCAAAATAGCGGGGCTTCCAAAGCACTGCCATTCCCTTTAAAAATCCTCAATGTCATTAAAATAAAGGATTAAAAAAGGAAGCTATCCTCTAAAAACAATGTCTCCAAACTTCATAAATTAAATCTCAAGTTTTCATTTTTCAGTACTGCAATGAAATATTGGCATACACGAAGAACTAGTTTAACTATTTTATAAGTTACTGTGATTTTTTTAAATAAACAAATATTGACTTCCAACAGGAAGTGAAGACAAATGTCCAAGCAAATAAGTATGTTATCATTTTCTCACTTTAAGTAACAGAAGAGAAAGAGACATTACACTTACTTCAGCACAGGCTTTCAAGCAGGTCTTTTTAAAACCCAGAAGTTCCAAAATTTCCTTCTTGGACGGGTCTACTTCGTATGACTTCTGGATTATGTGTCTTAGCACAACAGCAAGGCCTGCTCTACAAAAGTTGTCCGGTTGCTCTACTACCGCAGGTAAACAGCAATTCTGGACTATTGGTGGAAGTTCTTGCCTTGAAATCATCTGTGTTTTAATATCCTGGGACAGTACATCTCTTAGTAGTGAACTATTTGTACTTTCTTTGGTGAGAACTAAGCAAACTTTGAAGATTTTGCAGTCACAGTATGACAATAAAAATAAAGTTACAGAGGTATGAAGAGGAAAGATACATCCTTCTGTGTGGTGAGAAAAGTCCAGGTATAGATATTCTTCTGTAAGGCTTTTCTTCATGCCTTTCATTTTCTTCTTTCATCTGGTCACCTAAAGCATAAATTGAAGTGGTTATTGGCCTTAGAACATTTATTAGAATAATTTAGAAGCTAACATAAAACATGAATGTTCTAGAAATCAGTAAAAATTCGTAATAGATAACAATGCTCCAAGAATTTGTTCCTAAAGACCAGCTAAATGACTTTGAAAACAAAAATTTCCACCCTGTGCAATTAATTATGCTCAAGGGTGATTTCACGCCCAGCTCCTTTAAAATGAGACTACTTCAATGTTTTGCAATGAACTCTCCCAGTCAGGTACTCTGGGGTCTTACTGTGAGAAAGAGGAGATAAATAAAATGGGAAATAAGAAATCAACCAAGAATACTGAGAGCTGTCTGGGGATAAGAGCGCTGAGAAATTTTGACAATGCGGGTCCTTCCACGATGCTTCTGATTTATGACCCCACAGTATAATGATCAGAGAGGGTACATATATTCATTCCGTGCTGAGACATGGGTTCTCGTAAAGTAAGTGATGGGTTGTCACGTGCTAAATCACAAATAGAAATATATTTTAACTTCCCTGTAACTTAGATGCTGATAGCTGAGAGAGCTCAAAGTTAACACGTCCAAAATCTAGTTCCTTATTCTCAGTTAATGGAACATCCTTCTAGTTTCTCAAGCCAAAAACCTGAGGAGTCATTCTTAATTACTCTTTTCTTTCATACCCCTATAACTGATCCACTAACAACTGATTTTGGCTCTATTTTCAACGCACATCCAGAATCTGACCATTTCACAACATCTCCGTTGCTTCTGCTGTGATCCAAGCCACCATCGCCTCTCTCCTGAATGCCGGCAACTGCTGGCTTCCAGTCTCACCTCTCCTGAGTATGTTCTCAACACAGCAGCCAAGGTGATCCCCTTAACCAGGAAGGAAGATCATATCACCACTCACCTCAAACCCACCAATGTCTTCCCATCTTACTCAGAGAAAAGCCAAAGTTTCCACAATGGCCTACAAAGATCTCCTTGATCTAATTCTCCTTTTGTACAAAGTTTCTGAATTTGCCTCATCAACCCTCTTCATCCCTCACTGCTTCAGCCAAAGTGGATTGTTATTCCCCTAGAACATCAGGTATGTTCCCACCTCGGTGCCTTTGCACTGGGTGTTCCCAGTACCTAAAACACCCCTTCACCTCCTTCAGGTATTCATTCAGGGGCAACGTCTCACTGAGACCTTCCCTGGCCATTCAATGTAAATTGCAAACCCCAACTCCTACCCTCCCTGAAAAAATCTTTCTATTCCCTGTATGCTTTATTTTTCTCCATGGCATTTATCACTATTGTGACTTACTACATATTTTTTTCTCTCCCCCAGTGAAAATGTTGCATGCCCGTGGAATTTTTTTGTTCATGGCTACACCTAAAATAGGGTCTACTTTATATATTTATACATACAAGCAAGAAGTGACTGACAAATGACTGCATGGATAAATACGCTGGTTACTTTAAAGGTTCAAACACACACAATCTTGAGGTCAAAGCACTGACGGGTGTTTTCAAGTCATATTCCTTAAGGCTTTTATCAATTATTGTGACTTTTTACGTTTGAGTCATACATTTTCTGGGTGGAAAATTCCCATACTCATCTATAAATCACAATTCCCAAACTGACACTAGATGGCACTCTTTAAAAGCATTCATCATGGAAGTCTGTACTAGGAAGATGGCATATTAGAGGAAAAATTATTTTAAAAGCATTTTAAAACTACACATGCAACTCTTTTAAGTATATGTGAAATGTTAGTGTACTTTTAATTTTAGGTAAACCTTCAACATACTAAATTTCCTTTAATATTCTAAATTCCTTGTTGCTTTAATCAAAAGCAAGAGTCACTATGCTTCTTGGTTCTCCACCTTTTTTACTTAAAGAGCTTATGATCCATCATAACAGAGGAATGTATCATGTTATTAAGTATAAAATGTTCGATTTTCTTAAGTACTAAGTTTGACAGTTGATATCTCTGACATTTCACTTTGATATCTTTTGTTTTACTTTTATTTTGAAGGTACATCCTCAGTCTTCAAATACATGTTTTGGATTTTGATTATCTCTCAAATTTTTGGAGTAATTTCTGTGAAACCATGGACAAATCAAAAATTTGTGTTATTTTTGAATGAGTTCTGTTGTGGTACCAATGCAGCGCCGACAACTCAAAATATCAAGTATTCGGGAAGGATGTGGCTAATTAAAGCACAGTACGTTGATGGTTTGAGAAGTTCCATTCTGGTGATTTTAATCTTGAAAATGAGCCATGTGGGCGACCTGAGACCAAGGTGGATAATGATGAGCTGAAAGCTGTAGTGGAAGCGAATCCATCTCAACCTGCGCATAAATTAGCAGCAAGGTTTGACACTATTAGTCCAACAATATTGGACCATTTGAAACAAATGGGCAAAGCAAAGAAGCTGGATAGATGGGTTTCGCTTGAATTAAACGAGCATCAGAAGAGAAATCCTCTCGAAGCTTGCCTTTTTTTTGATGTCACGACATAAAGGGAAACCATTTCTACGCCATATTGTTATGAGTGATGAAAAATGGATTCTTTTTGACAATCACAAGCATTGGGCACAATGGTTGGACAAAGATGAAGTGTCGAAACATAGTCCAAAGCCAAAATAGTCATCAAAAAAAGCTAATGGTGTCTGTCTCGTGGTCCAGCGCTGGTATTATCACTACAGCTTCTTGAAACCTGGTTAATGATTACAGAATGTCTACTGTAAACAATTGGACAAAATGATGAGGATGCTTGCAATTAAGCAGCAGAGATGGGTCAAGAGAGACAGGCCAATCCTCTTGTAAGACAGAGCTCGACTACATGTCGCACAAACAACGCTGCTCAAACTACAGAGGCTGGACTTGGAAACTCTCTGTCATCCACCATATGCACTAGTCCTTCCACCCACTGACTACCACTCCTTCTAGGCTTCTCGCAGGGAAAAAGACTCAGTTTTCAACAAGCTGTGAAAACGCCGTTTGCAATTTCATCAACACTAGCTCTCCAGGCTTCTTCACTGCTGACATAAACAAGCTACCATTAAGAGGCAAAACTGTGTTGATAGTTTAGGCGCATACTTTGATTAATTGTACTGCTTCTTGTTGGAGATATAAGAAACTAAACTTTTGATTCAAAATCCAGACATTTCATATTTAATGACCTAATAGTAAAGTACCATCGCAGAAAGCTTCTTGATAATAGAAATAATCACTACTATATTACTATTTTTTTGTTAAAACATAACAGATCTGCACCATGATTCATTACTTCTTGAAATATTATCTGGGAGAAAATTATTTTATGTAATTTAAAAACAACTTTTTAACCCACAGATACCATTTTCTCCTTGAGCTTAATTATTTTTTTGGTTTTTGTTTGGCACCTAGAGCTGATTTTAAAACAAAATACTAAAGGGTATTTATTGAAGTTCAAAGTTTATAAAGTTTTTTACAAAGTTGAAGGGAGCTCTTGAAATATTCTTATGTTAATAGAACAAACATCTTTATGCTGTAAGTCCTAAACAAAAGCCAAGCAATGCACCTAGAAACCTACTGCTGATTTACCAACCCTTTTGAGTCACTCTCCTGATAGTGGAATACTATAAAAAAGACCCATAAGTGCTTCAAGAAGACAGATTTGAAAGA
Organism: Avahi laniger; assembly: GCA_963575035.1. NCBI lineage: Eukaryota > Metazoa > Chordata > Mammalia > Primates > Indriidae > Avahi > Avahi laniger. The sequence goes on along the minus strand of CAUYSK010051405.1, from coordinate 24,706 downwards.
AAACATGATTGATTTCCTCATCTGCCCAACAGTCTAGAAAATGGTAATTATGAGACTAGTTCTGTCAACACTTTTTCAAAACTCAAATCAATGCCATGCTATTTTACAGGCTGTAAGAAACAAAAAACAGGTTAACAAAACGATTAGAGTTCATCTGTATTTGCCCCTTTCCAACCCACATAAGAACCATGAAAATAGGCTTTTACACATACTCTATATATAAACTCTTCTCATTGTTAGCCCTTAATAAATGCTGAATGTCAACAGAATAGCAATGATCTACCCATGGCGATATCTAAAAATTAATGAGATGCCTGAGAGAAAATGCAAAGTACTATAGATTCTTAACCTGATTTTTTTCAATATAAATGGTGTTTTTTTTCTGATTATAAATGTTACTTATCTTAGAATTAAAAAAAAAATTACTCTCTTTGGGAAATTTCTCCCAATTATGTACTAATTTTTAAAATAAATATTAAATATTTAGAAAACCTCAACAAATTTGAAATGTTTTTGGCTTGCACTGTCTTAATTTTTCAAGAGAGTAGAACATAGTTTTTGCTCCAAGTTTGCAAATCACAGGCAAAAGAAATCCTTCTCCTGTTTTCTTCTCCTTTACTACCTGGAGAATGCCTTAGTTCGTTAATTTTGTCATGAGCTTTAGGAAGGTAGGTGCTATATAATCAACTTCTGTGTCTCTAGGGCATCTGGGCACAGCTCTTGTTATGCCCTCTCACATTCCGGCAAAGCACAGAAGTGGTGTCATCTGCGTTTTCTCAGTTTTGACAGGTGATGCGCTGCACCTACTCCTGAGAAGGCCAGAGTAGCAGAGAAAACCACAAACTCCAGGAGCTTTCGGAGCTAATAGGGTGTGCATCTCTTTCCTGGATATGCCAGTTTGCCTGGGAATGTCATGGAAGGAATAAATAGGTAACATAAAACAAAACAAAAATTAAAGCTTTGGCTTTATTATTTAGTAATCTTCAAGGATTTTTCAGTTTTTTTTCCAAAGATATTTTTAACTGCCAGAATTAGTGACAGGTTTAATATTTAGGCATTTAGGCCTTTTTTTGCATTCTCATTCTAATATATATAAGTTAGTTTTGATAAATTAAAACATTTCACATATGAAAAGGGAAATGAGTTTTTATAAGTGTTTTCTTATCTAAAACCATTTTACTACTTTGCTGTGTGTGTATGTGTGTGCGTGGAGAGAGAAACAGTAAACATATTTAAAATAAGGATACTTCACAATCTGGTAAAAAAAAAAAGGGGGGGTGAAAGATTTGTGCTCAAAATTCAAGTCCACATCTACGGCATTACGTATAGTATCATATAATAGATAAATTATGTATTAAAGACCAAAGAGTGAATAACTGCAGCAAATTATGAACCAGTGATTTGCGGGTTTTTTTCCCCAAATAATAAGTTCTCCGTGCCAGGAATTCAATAGCTCAATAAATGTTAGGTCAATAAACAAAGAATTTTAAATATTACATACATTTTATTGTCTACCTACTATGTGCTGAGCACACAGAACTTGTGCATTACATCTTTTATTTATTTATTTTTTTATTTAATTTTTTGGAGACAGGGTCTTTGTTGCCTGGGCTACAGTGCACTGGCATCAGCCTAGCTCACAGCTACCTCAAACACCCAGGCTCAAGCGATCCTCCTGTCTCAGGCTTCTGAGGAGCTGGGACTACAGGCACATACCACCACACTCAGGTAATTTTTCTTTTTTCTTTCTTTTTTTTTTGTAGCGACAGTGTCTCACTATGTTGTTCAGGCTGATCTCAAACTCAAGCAATCCATCTGCCTCAGCCTCCTAAAGTGCTAGGATTACAGGCAGAACTTGTGCATTACTTCTAACTGTCGCAATCCTTAAAAGCACATTTCATTTCCATTATATGGATGAAAATTGCACATCAGTCCAAAAGTATTAATTCAATTTACAAAGGGATCTTATTTGAAGAAAAAAGGTATTTTTCTAATATAAATAGTATAATTTTATAAACTTAGAATTTCATAAATTGAAGTGTGTTATAATTTTATTGCAGCAACAATTTTACCAAGGTGGAAATTATCAGAAATCATGTTATTCTAAGCAAGTATGTTCATCTCAGTACTCCTTGATTAAAAAAAGGTCCATTCTGAAGGTCAGGTTATTTGACAAGTCTCTGCCCTGGATTAAGTTCTTTGGCAGTTCCTTCCTGATTCCTTCTATTGGATACTCCTCAGACTTCTCAGTGACCCACGGCTCAGTGCTTTGCCCTTTTCTAAATTTACATTCATTTCTTTGATTACTGGCTTTCAAACTTTTGATCATGCCACACAATGAGTAATAAATTTTATAATGCAACTCACCATACAATGAATAAGACTAAAACAAAAATGTCACAATAGTATTACTTGGGATAAATCTGATATTTTTTACTCTGTATTTTTTTTTTTAATGCTCGTTGTGACTAAATTGATTTTAATGGGGCACAACTCACAATATAACAACAATGTTCCAGGTGATCTCCAGTGCCATAAATATCTTATATTCACATCTCAGCTACAGACTTTCCCCACGGACTCCAGACTCCTATATTCTGTTAATACTTCACATCTCTACATGGATGTTTTTCTCAACCTTCTCCCCTTCCCTTGTGGTCCACTCCTTGGTAAAATGGCAACACCATTTACCCAGATGTTCAGGCCATAAACTCTGAAGTCCCACTCCTTCCTCTCTCTCTCACACCCTGCCATCTCTACCTTTGAAACACATGCTACAGACAACTCCGTAGCCCCCCTACCAGGAACACCTGAATCTCAGTCATCACCAGCACTTACAAGGACCACTGCAAAAGCCTATTAACTATTTCACTCCACTGGCCACACAATAGCCCATTCTTCGATAGTCTGGGTGATCCTGTAAAAACTTAAACCAGATCATGGTCCCTGCTAAGAACTATCCAATGGCTCCCGAGCACACTTAGAATAAAATCCGAATTTCCTATTATGACCTATAGGCCTAATGTGACCTTAGCTATCCCTCTTGTTTAGACTTCATCTCCTATCCTTCCTCACTCCCTTCCAGCCATGGTTCTCCTTGCTGTTCTTAGAAGATGCCAGAAATGCTCCCACTTGAGATTTTTTGTACTTGCTATTCCTTTGCCTAGAATGCTCTTCTCTGAGATATTCACATTGCTTGCTCCCCCATTTCATTGATTTCTTACATAAATATTGCCTCAGAGCAGCCTCTCCTGACTACCTGAATTAAAAAAATCACTCCCATTACTCCTAGTCCTCTTTTATCCAGCTTTCTTTTTCTTCATAGCACTTAACACCTAACATTATAATATCACCAATTCTTTTTTTTTTTTTTGAGACAGAGTCTCACCGTGTTGCCCAGGCTAGAGTGAGTGCAGTGGCGTCAGCCCAGCTCACAGCAACCTCAGACTCCTGGGCTCAAGCAATCCTACTGCCTCAGCCTCCCGAGTAGCTGGGACTACAGGCATGCGCCACCACGCCCAGCTAATTTTTTCGATATATTTTTAGCTGTCCAATTAGTTTTTTTCTATTTTTGGTAGAAAATAGAAATTAGTTTCTTTCTATTTTGGGGTCTCGCTCTTGCTCAGGCTGGTCTCGAACTCCTGAGCTCAAACAATCCGCCCGCCTAGGCCTCCCAGAGTGCTAGGATTACAGGCGTGAGCCACCGCACCGGGCCAATATCACCAATTCTTAATAGTACTCATATTTTACTTCAATGAATAAATGAATTAATGTAAATGAATGTCAGTAATCGCTGTCATGAATACTACTAAGAACTTTAGTACAACATGAACCTCATTCTTCATAACACCATTCTTTTACTTCCAAATTAATAAATCTACTATACGGGCCAACTAAGTATAAATTAAAATGAAGAAACAGGATTACCTTTGTGAGCCGAATCAGAAAAAGTGTAACTAGAATCCATCCAAATTTGTAAATAAAGCATAGAAGTTTTTATGTATATTGACATTCAGGCAGGAGAACTAAGAATCTTAATTAGATTCTATATACTTAGCCTGCAAGTAGAATATTTATACAATAAGAATTTTAAAGTAGTGGATTAGAGCCCAGACACTTGAGCCAGACTAACCAGGTACAAATCCTGGTTCTGATTCTTACCAGCTATAAATAATTTTTATGCACCTTGGTTCCTCATTTATAAAATAGCAACAATAACAGTACCTACCTACAGTATGCAGGGAGAACAGAATAATTCCTGTCACATGGTTAGCTCCTAAATAAATACTAGATACTATTATTCATTTATAAGTTACCTCCAAATTTCTTATCCATTGACACTATTAAAATATACAAACTTTGATGTGCAAAACGCTAATTATGTTTGTACTGCCAAACTTCTTCCCATAAAAAGGGATTCATGTTAAATTGAAAAGTTCCTCCCTCCCCCTAAATACTGAAAAACCTTTTTTGTTACTGAGACTGAAAGCCAGAGAGTCATGAAATAGTACAACATAAAAGGGAAACCCTTACTCCACATGCATATTAATTGATTATATTGTACAAAATTAAGTAGTTCAGTAGTTTGTAAGTATGGAAAAATTACATAACTCATTTTAAAGATTAAAATTTAAATCTGCTTAAATTCCCTCCTACATTAAATGTTCAACATTTTGAACATTACAACTTTAGCTTGTGTTTTATACTTTTCATAAAACAACACTATTTGGTTGTTAAATCCCACCCCATTTTATTACAATAATATAGATTAAAAAAAAAGCTTACCCCTACAGAGATAAATAGTAGCTAATTATCTTAAATATTAAAGGTCAAAGATAACAAAAAAAACTGAGCTTTTTCAGAGCTCATTACATGATGTACTATGGGATACAGTTAAATCCAAGAGGACAAAAGCCTATAATTAAAATTAGCTGTTTTCTTATCTGGGCTAGAAGTAGAAAAAAAATGTTTTAAAGTAAAAAAGCTTACCGTAACCTTAGCCATGAAGAAAGGGTGTAATCTTTTCTCTGGAGAATCAGGGAATCTCTGGTTGTCATGGAGTCATAATGCTTGTAGACAAACGTAACCTCATAATTAACAGGGATCCACAACACAAAAGGCTAACAAGTTAGAAACATCAGCAACCCTGAAATAAAATTACTGAATCCTCACAGCAAACAATACCTGTGCTTGTTATGATCTAAATGGTTTAAATCCCTGCCTCCCAAGGACTAATCATAACAGAATTCAGTAGGATACTTTCAATATTTGAAGATAAAAACAACATATACCAGGAAGCTGCATATACTACAGAAGACAGGTTAGTTGGCTGGCCCCAGAATTTAGTTTCAAGGCCTGCTAAATTGTTGCTGCTAGAAAGGCCAGTTGACTACTCAGTATTTCTTCTCATTTCAAACCATAGGTGATGATACAAAAGCTACAAAAACAGGTTTAAAAAAACAAAAACAAAACTTGATGGGCCCAGTACTATAGAAAAAACGATTCTCAAATCCCTGACTTTTTCAGTCTTATTTTTGAAGTTAGGCCTTATAAAATGAGGCCTTCAGGTATAACCTAAACACAAGTGATGCGTATGCTTAAGGCAAACCTCTCAGCAGCATATGCTCCCCACCAGGTAGCTAAAAAAAATCCACATAGATTAATGTCTTATTTATTAAATATGACAGCAAATCACTCGGTTGTTGTGTTCCAACAGTTTATTTTCATAGTATTTAAGTGACCGTGCTTACATATTTAAATTTGTCATATCACTAGTTCTTACTAGCTTTTGCATTTTCTCCTGTAAACGCTGTTTCTACAGATAGGCTTAGAAAAAAATAGCAGTACACTATGTTCTTTACCACTTTAGCACAAAATATATTATTAAATGCTGGCATTTTCTCGATATTCAAGCATTTGTAACAAGGAATGGGATCCTGGCATTAAGAGTAAAGAGAAAATAACAAGTCACCCAGTCCCAAAACCAGGTAGAGAGTAGAGATGGGAAGAACGTGTATTATCAAACGTGTCTGAAGCCAAAGCAACTCAAAACAACTTTCTATAGACGTTAAAAACCGACGAGACACAGCTTTGAGGATGTAACGTTAAGCGAACAGGTCAAAAGGAGTAACTGTTAAGAAGTGTTCACATACACCTGGCTTCTCTAACCAGGAAGGATTGGAGAGACTTAAGTGCCAAAGAGAGAGAAAGTTAGTGTGAGCCAAGGGGTCTGGAAATCGTACTTAACAGCAAAAGACCCCACAAACCCCTACACCTGAAAGCTGCTGGTTCCTCCCCCAGCAGAGGAAGAGAGGAGACCGGCGCGGGGAAAACCGGGAAACGCGCACACCTGGGGGGCCCAGAGCACCCGACCCACACCTCCCGGGGCTGCGACCGACAGAAGGCTGAGGCGGCCCCGGGGCGGGAAGGAGATAAGCAACTCCCCGCCGTCGTCGTTCTCACCCTTCCCCCCCGCACCCTCAGCCCTGTCGACCCGGATGCAAACAGCAGTCCCCGGAAGGTCGCGGAGGCTGAGAAGCTGGCGGCCCGAGTGCCCTCTTTACCTGGTCGCAGAGGCGCGGCCAGGCAGGGAGGGTGCGTGAGCGTGTCGGCGACACCGGCCGCTGCGCCTTCTCGCCCAGCTGGAGCCGCAATCCCAAGGCTGCTTCTGGGAGCCGCTGCCCGCGCACTACACGCTTTCAAAGAAACCGGGGGGGTGGGGCCGGGAATCACAGGCACTATATCCGGAAAATATCCGCGCCGGCCCTCATTCATAATCCGGCGGACCGGAAGAGAGATGTTACGTCACTTCCTGATGTCTCACTGCCAAACGCTTCCCCTCAGCCCTGTAGCGGGAACCTTTGTTTTCCCGCTTTCGGAGCCGGCTGGTGCGGGGACAGATTCGGAGGGGGCCTCCAGGAACGGACGGAGCGGCGGTGCGGTGCGGTGAGTTGTGACGAGAGACCCGGCTCCCGGCCGCCTCCCGGGGGCTCGAGACCCCCGCGAGGGGCGAGAGTAGCTTCGACGGGACTTAATTTCCTCGCTTATTCGAGGGGAAACCTCAGAATTTTCGGACGGTTGCGAGCCTCAGCCTGGCCGCTCCCTCCTCGCAGCGAGGGCTGTGCTTCCCCCCGCCGTGCTGCGGACCCGGGCACGCGGTTCGGGACCTCGTCTCGAACCTTCGGCACAGGGTTTTGGCGACTTCTCTGTGCAGCTCCCTCATTCCTTCCGTCGTCTTGTGGCTTCCTTGTCAAGGACCTTCTCTCATGCTAGGCCTTCGGCGTGCTTTGCTTTCTTTGACCGAAGGATGACGTTCCTTTTCTGCATGCTGTCGCTTTTCAGCTGCTCTCCTCTCACTTCGGGGTCTTTTCTCGTGCCTTGCGTTTCCAGTCCCTGAAGTATCAGTGTAATCCAGAACCAAGAACTGAGTAGAGGAATAAAAAGCACAGCATCTTTAAGAGAATGGTTATTGGAAGGGGTTGCAAGAGCTTGCAAAGCCACGAACGACAAAGTTCTCTAGAGCTGTCATGAAATAGCAACCCCAGTATTGCACTGTGTGTGAATAGATTCAGTTTCCTTCCCTCAGGCACATGCAGATGATCAACTTTGGACTTCTTTAGAGATTGGCAAGTAGTATGGAAAACGGATCTAGGGGAAAGCATGTATTTATATTTATGCATGAATATCCAATTTAAGTTGGAGAGGTCATAGAAGCTATAAAAATGACATTTATGCAAAAACTTAGTTCATTCATTCAATGAATATTTGTGAACACCTGTTAGTTCCATATACTAGGGAAATAACCCGTGAACAAAATGAATCCCTGCCCTTCAGGAGTTTGCATTCTGGTGGGATTAATGAATTTAGGCCAGGTGAAAGATTAGGAAGAGAGGAATAGGCTGATAGGAATATTGGACAAGTCCCAAGTCATGAAAGAAGTGATTTTTGTTTTGCTTTGCTTTTCCTGTTCCAATGTTTGGGTTTTTTGGGGGCGGGGTAGGGTGAGTGATGGAAGATTGTAGCCAAAAAAAATAGTTGTGGCAAGTTTCAGATTTTGCTGCCTCAAGATGAAGCTTCTTGAGGTCGAAGGTCTAAATGAAATGAATATGGAAAGTTGGAAAAGATCATCAGTATAAATGCTAACATTGTTGAAGATGATGGCAGGGGGAGAAGAGGAAGGTGAGCTTGGTGCAAATGTATACGTTAGTAACAGTGAAGATGTAGGTGTGGGTTTCAAGGGAAGATGTTGACATATGGTGGTCTTGGAATATTTTTCTAAAAGCAGCAATATAAAGTAAGGTCTCCTTAGACCTCTCTTTGCTCATTAAGAGGAAACAAGTCAAAGGAACACGGTTTTGGAGAAGGTTTTAAGGGAGGTGATGTCTTTGGGGAGAAGCGTAAAAGAGCAAAGAAGTGCTTCAGGAAAAAGTGGAACATAGAGGGGAATGTGTTGGTAAGGAGCAGGGGCTGGAAGATGGTTGGCAGCTAACGATGAAGTTAGCGTGGAGAGGGAGGAGGGCTGAGCTGAGTGCTGCAGGAATTTGCAAGGGACAGGTTGTTTGCACCTTAAAGCAGCCATGACGAATAAGAGGGAAAGCAGAGGGAAAGCGGAAAGTAGAAGTTGCTAGATAGTCTAGCAGTGGCCTCCAGACTTGTCTTATTTATTCCATGAGTAAAAGAAATGAACATATTTTCATATATATGTGTTCAGTCATCAGTTATATCTACTGTATTATCCACCTGTATACAAGTAGCTTTTTTAAATAATAAAATTAAATAGACATTTTAATATTTTTTCTCTTGTATTCCACTGCAGGGAGCACTGGGCTAGTTGTAGGAAACGTTAGTAATTTAGGGCAAAGACACAAAGCCTGTGAAGTTTTATAAGTGCAGGATCATATAAAAGAACCGACTCCAAGGTTCCAATCGGAATGTTGGTGCTGATGACTTCTGTAGTCTTGTGCTGACTCTGACACCAAATCTGTAATGTAAACCTTTTTTCTGCGATTATGGAAATGCATGACAATATATACTTTGCTTCCATTTTTCAGCACAAAAATTTCAAGTAATGGTTTTTCTAATGTATTACAAGGATTCTTCTAGGTATCAACCCCTTCGTCAGTTCCCAATAAAACAGGATAAGTAAACTACTATGCCCTTTGGTTATATAAAATTAGATCAGTAGAAAGATTAGTCTCTCTTCCTTTTGTGTGTTCTGGAAGAGTGGCAGGTTTAGCCTTTTAATCATAGAAATTTTATTGAGGAGATATTTTTTCCTCAGAACATTTATGGTGACCAGTCCTGTGAGTAAATTTAAAAATAACCTTTCTGTACCTATCATTATGTAGAGGTGATGTATGTAATAATACAATATTAAGAGGTGAGAGGCTGCTTCTCAGTCTTTTTAAGTTCTTACTAATACAACAGTTTGAAATGAGGTTACTTTTTCCTTCTAGTATTGGCCTTTGGACCCCTTTTCCTGGATAATTCAGGTGATGTTTTTGAACAGCACAGAATTGGACAATAATTTTGAGGCTATCAAGTAGATAACTAATACCTTCTTGGGAACTTAAGAAAAACAGCCTAGGGGCATGTGTGTGTTTCCTCTCAGACCTGGAAAGGGATGAGGAGGAGGGAAGTAGGTGGGAGGGAACAGACAACCGGTTTTCAGACTGTGCTTTCATATGCCAAGATTGAACCTACAGCAAGTGTCAGTGGCGTCGTAAACCCCTGAAAATGGGAGATTGCTGTGACATTGCCAACAGACCCTTAACTGTAGCAGAGCAAGTATGTGCGTTATTCTAATATTAACCTCAAGAGTAGAAGAGGATCTCAAGCTGTGGCATTAATATGTTGATCAAAGGATTGAACACAGAGAATACATTTTTATTTTAATAATTCTTTGCCTGGAGAGGTATTTGAAAAAGTGACAACCAGAAGTAGAACCACATGATAGCATTGATACTAACTGAAAACAAAACATTTTAATGCTGTGAAATTTCGTAAGTCATTGACGTATATCTTTATCCATCTTGGCTGTTTTGTAAGCTCTGTAGGACACAGCATCATCATAGGTTCTATGGGAGATAGATTATATGTGTATGTGTGTATATATATATATACACACAAACACACGCACATATATATAGATATATATATATATTTTTTTATGCAGATATGGTACCATCCCTCAGAGACCTTGCTTTTTAAAAATAGGTTAATACATAAGATACTGCAATCTAAATGTGATCTAATAAGATTATCAGTATGTTTCAAGATTGGGGCAGAGGATGAAGGAGGCAAAATTTTAAAAAAAAAGATAGTCGAGGTAAAAGCAACCTCTACAGCACATCACTTAATGCACCCCTGAACCATTGCCCTCCTGTGACACCCCCTACACGTACAAACACATGCATAGTAAATCTTTTTTTTTGTTATGGAAGTAAAGTTTGAGAGAAGAAATTTTGATATAGAGTGAACCTGACCTAAACACATCAAGTCTGTGCACTGAAATTACAAGTGTATCTTTGAAACCAGGTAAGAAGGGGCTCTGCAGCAGGGAGAAGCTTACCTGGATTTAAAACTTTGCCATAGATACAGATACACAGAAAACTGATAATGCTGGTTGTATCAGCAGAAAAGAATTAGATAATGCCAGACAGGATAAGCAGGAAATTTACTTTTATCTGTAATAACCTTTTGGACATTTTAAATTTTGTATCATGTGCACCGTATAATCTATTATAAACAAAGAACGAAGTGGAGAAAACTTTGACATAGATAATTGGACATTGTCTCTAAATTACTTCTCCCTCTTTTTTCCCTTCAGGTGTTTGCAATGGCTGCCTCTGTGAACTTGGAACTTGATCCCATTTTTTTGAAAGCACTAGGGTTCTTACATTCAAAGAGTAAAGATTCTGCTGAAAAGCTAAAAGCACTGCTTGATGAATCTTTGGCTCGGGGCATTGATTCAAGTTACCGTCCATCTCAAAAGGTACCTACGTGAACAAAAAGCTTGGAAAGAACAACTTCTTAGCTGAATTAGATAATTGTTGCAAATACTGCAAGATTATACTCAATTTTTTTGTTGCACACATGATACACTTTGCAGTTTAATCTGCATTATTAACATTTCTAAGTCTACACCAGTGATCAACATACTTTCTGTAAAGAACTAAGTAGTAAATAATTTTTTTTAGAAACAGGGTCTTGCTGTGTTGCCCAAGCTGGTCTCAAACTCCTGAGCTTGTTCAAGTGATCTTCCTGCCTCAGCCTCTCAGGTAGCAAGTAGTAAATATTTTAGGTTTTATGAACCAGGTGGTCTCTGTTACAACTATTTAATTGTGCCATGATAACATAAAAGCAGCCATACGTTGTACATAAATGAATGGGTATATAGATGTGCTACAATATAACTAAAAAACTATAGGCCTCAGTTTGCTAAACCCCAATGTAAACAATTATCATAAGTCAAGCCCTGCTTGATAGGGCTGAAGCCCCATTTCTCATCCCTTCCCCTTCTCTTCTTCCTCAGAGGTAACCACTATTCTGAAGTTGATATGTATCATAACCATTTACATTTCTGTACTTTTATGGATTATCACAGAAAAATGGACTACAGTCAGCTGTTTTAGTTTTATTTAGAATGATGAGGAAATGCCCTTCTTTTGGGGGAGAGAGGGGTTCCAAGGAACTACTATATACATAAACTTTGTATACTACTAGTAAAAATAAATAACAAATACCTATATTAGCAAAGCTATAATATAAGGCTAAGGATTCAACGTTTAAAACAGAATGAAAAGACAAGCCACCATAAATGGAGAGAAAATATTTGCAAATCATTTATCTGATAAAGGCATTGTGCCCCAAATCTAAGAGGAATTCTTTAAATCCAATAATAAAACAAACAACGCCATTTTTGAAAATGGACAAAAAATTTTGTTGAATAGTTTGCAAAAGAAGACATGTGTTTGGCAAATGAGCACTAAAAAAATGTTCAAGATCCTTAACCACCAGGGAAATGTAAATTAAATCCACAATGAGATGCTACTACATACCTATTAGAATGTCTGAGATTAAAAAGACCAGCCATGCCAAGTATCAGTAAGGATGTGAAAGAACTGGAACTCTCATATCTTCCTGGTGGAAATATAAAATGGTACAGCCACTTTGCAACACAGTTTGGCAGTTTCTTAAAAAATTAAGCATATGCTTACCATATGACCTAGTCATTTTCCTCCTAGACTTTTATTCTAGAGAATAGAATGTGGGACATTGAGGTTGCTTGAGGATGGGGTCATAGTTTCTCTAGGATATATACCTGTGAGAGTGTGATTACAAATAGCCACAAGGAAATTTGAGGAGATGATGGATATGTTCATTATACTGATTGTAGTGATGATGTCACTGGTATATGCATATGTCAAAACTTATCACGTTTTACACTTTAAGTACAATTTATATATCAAGAATATCTTAATAAAATTATTTCAGAAAAGGAGATTACATTGGTTATAACATAATATCTTAATTTTTAAGTGAAAATTGTTTAGATTTATAATATGTTTTTTATGATGTATTAGATAGTCTGAATTTTTAATTACTGATCTTTTTGATTTCACTTGTTAGGATGTGGAACCACCCAAAATTCCAAGCACAAAAACTGTCTCCATTAAGCCAGAACCCAAAACGTCATCCAGTCTTCCCTCTGGCAATAATAATGGCAAGGTCCTCACAACTGAAAAAGTAAAGAAGGAAGCTGACAAGAGACCTGCTGATAAAGTAAGATTTTTTTAAATCTATTTAAAAGAAAAAAAGAGTAAATCAGTTGTTCCACAGGCTGAAAGAAACAATGTTTTATGCCTACTTCTTTTATAATAATGGGTGTAAGCATGTAGTAATTGCTCAGTAAATATATTTTGCTAGTTATAGATGTTGACTTTTTGAAAAATGAGTAAAATTTAGAAATATTTTGATTAACATTAAATGGTTAATTTTTTTTAACTATTTACTGAAGTCATTGTCAACAAATATTTGAACCCTAGGGAGTATTGTAATTTTTTGAGTATAAACTTTATCCATACTTCAGAGATTCTAGATGGAACAGTTGTTGAAAAGATATAGAGGAAAGAAAGATGTATTAGTAAATGACTAAACATGAACTTTGTTACAGAATGGAATGCACCTTAACAGGGCCACAGATAATCCTTGGATTGTCTACTTTGAATGATTTCCACAAACAGTAATTAAGATTTTAGAAATTAGTAAAAAATATATTAAAATATATCTTCTGTGACTCCTGCCCTCATGGTGGGGTATAGTATGTATGTTTTCATACTTTTACTAAATATTGACTATTCATAAACTATATTTTTTCTATTTTTAAATTTACATAAATGATATACTGTGTGTATATATTCTTTGGTAACTTTTTCTCCACTCAACAATGTGGAGTTTTTTTTGTTTTTGTTTTTGAGAATATTATGGGGGTAAAACGTTTTGGTTACATGGATTGCTTTGTACAATCTGAGTCAAAGTTATAAATGTGTTCATCGTCCATACACTGTGAACTGTACCTGTTAGGTATGAATAACAGTGTGCTTTTGTAATTTATGTTGATGCATCTAGAACTAGTTATTTCTTTTAGCTACCATACAGAAGCATTCTGTAAATAAAGCCATTTATCTTTTTCCCTACTGATGAGCAATTAGGTTATTTCTCCTTTTTCTCTATTGCAATGAAGTGTAATTGACTTCTTATATTTATCTCCTTGCAAACATGTTAGTAATTTCTATATGATGTGTATCTATAAGTCGATATAATACGATATAACATCTTCAGTGTTACTAGGCATTGCCAAATTGCCAAAAGTGAGTGTACTAAATTTATGTTCTCATCAACAAAATATAAGAATTCTAAGTTCTCCATGTCTTATCAGACTTTCTAATTTTTGACAAGCTGACAGATATACCGATTATGTTTTAAAGAAAGGAGCCAGAATTAGCTGTGAAGCAAATATGGCAATGTGTGAAGTCTGGATGACTAATAGATAGCTCATTATTTCTTTCAATATATGTTAAATATTAGTAGTTTGTAATTTAAAACATTCAAAATAAAATATAGCCTTACTAGTGAAAATGTTTTCTCAATTCAAAGCATCTTATTGGGGGGAAAAAAGGCAGTATAAGTAAATCCATTGAACTTCCAGAATTCTTTGATAGACGAGTACAAAGAAAAATACCAGTATATGTTATATTCTTCTGATTTATTTATTTCTATCTCGATGGGTTTCTTTTAATGTATTGATTATAAATTAGTTATAATTCTACACTAGTGTGCACATCTGTCCCTAACTATATGAAAATATCTATAAAATGGAATTGATCGTCACATACTGTCCTTATTCATCTCTCGGTGATTTAAAGTTTATTCTACCATGTTACTTTCATTATTGTATTCTGATGTGTGCTTTTTATAGATGAAATCAGACATCATTGAAGGAGTCGATATTCCAAAGAAACCTAGATTGGAGAAACCAGAGACACGATCCTCTCCCATTACTGTCCAAACCAGCAAGGATTTAGCTATGGCTGACCTTTCCAGTTTTGAAGAGACCAGTGCAGACGATTTTGCCATGGAGATGGGATTGGCCTGTGTTGTTTGTAGGTAAGCCATACCTTGCCACAGATCCTTTTGTTTCTTTGCAAACAACAAACAACTCCCTCCCACACCCACCTGCCAAAAATCAGAGCAATTGTTGGGTGTTTTCTATTCTTTTTTTCACTATTTGGGAGTGGGGAGGAGATAAGTAGATTATGCCTTATGAACTGCCAATATAGCCATTTAGTATCCTGAAAATTGGTGAGTATCTGTTTGACTATGACTTCTTTAATCTGTTATGGTAATATTTTCTGCATTTTTGGGTTCTAGAGGGAAAGTGATTATTGTATTACTGTTTAATAAGGTAGAGTCTTTTCAGTAGGCTCAATTAATTCCATCTTTCTTTTTAAAAAGTCTGTGTTGCTTTTTTTTTCTGATGAAATTTATAAAAATACACTGTTACCTGTAATTTCCTAAAACACTATTAAGTCTTTTCCTAAGGATAATGAAAATGAAAGAAATGGTTCTTGTAGGTTATTCTGATTGGTGTCTTCAAACATGGAGGAATAATTAAAACATAGATAACCTTGCTTAGTGAAAGATACATTTTAAAAATCAGAAATAACTAGATAATAATACTTAGATAATAATAACTAGGTACTTAATACTAAATAACATAAATTTCTTAAGACCAGGAGCTAAAGTTTTCATTGTTAATGGCTTTCATTGCTTAGCACAAAAAAGATTGCCATCTTTGTTGCTATTTTCATCATAAAAATATTCAATTCTGGTGCATTGGGAGTGAATAAATAGCTATAAGCTTTTGTGAACGTAATAGAGAATGAGTTAATGTGCTTCTGAATAGGATCATTTATTAGAGATTCAGTGTTTTCACATATATTTGTTTATTCCAATCTTTATCTACTGTGAAAGTTATTATTTTATAGATAAATGATAAAGTAATAATGGAGAGAGATCTCCCTTCACCAGGAGACTTACTAAAATAATCTAAGGCTATGGTGATTGCTTTTTGTGCTGTTAGAACTTATACTTTTTTATATACATATTGCTGTATTCTATTCAGCTGATCAGATATTTATGGAACACCCTAGATCTGCGCAGGAATGTGCTAGGTCCTGCAGGTAATTAGACCCAGCCCCCACCTTTAGATAATTCATATTAATGAAGAAGGTAGAACAGCATGTAGCTAATGTTATGAAACTGTTGTAGGACTAGTCAAAGTCTAACTTCTGAGAGAAAGAAAAAAATTACAGTGAGAAATGACAAGGAGAAAATAGCCAAATTTAGTTAAGGCACCTTATATATTTATTAATGGTTGAGCATTAGCTTTAAAAGGAATGAAGTGTGAATTCCATGGAATTGGGTTTTTTGCTCTTTGGTTTTCTGGAACTTTTTTCCCTTTTAATATATCAGACTTTACTAGAACAATTCTGAAATGCCTTTAAATTGTTGCATTCAAGAAAGTTTAATATTTAACGGTATATTTTCTTAGGCAAATGACCGTGGCATCTGGTAATCAATTAGTTGAATGTCAGGAGTGCCATAATCTCTACCACCAGGACTGCCATAAGCCCCAGGTGACAGACAAGGAAGTGAATGACCCTCGCCTGGTGTGGTATTGTGCCCGGTGTACCAGACAGATGAAAAGAATGGTAGGAATCATGTTCTTTATTTTCACTTTTTCTTGGTATGTGCTTTCAAAACAAACATTTGAACATTTAAGATATTGAAAAATAAATAAGCTGATTATGTGAATGTTTGTGTGTACAGTAATGCATAGTAAATGCAGATTGATGTGTCTGTGCCTAAAGACCAGACCATGTTGCATGCATTTTTCTCTGTTCAGCTTTTAGGTTATTCTAATATAAATAAACAGAATGGGTGACCCATAAATTATGAATATTCCTTACTAGTATGTCAGTGTAGTTAGAAACACATCAAAGACAGTATAAAATGCTTACAGGAGGGGTTAGATGCAAAGCCCAGTCTTCGTGGAGTCTGATGAGGAAACACAGAAAATTCCTGAGTGAGCTGAAATCACGGAACGTGCGTGCGGGGTCAGGGTTACGCGCCTCTGTCTTTCCCTCTGCATTGCTCTGTCCTCCACTTGTCCTTCTGCTCATCTGTGACCATTTATCTCATTCTGCTAATATGCTTTTCTCTTTTCACTGTTCACGTATGTAACTGCTCTTAATATCATACTGAATCATGTTTTTGTTTGTTATTGGATAGTTTTTCTAACTTCTATCCATTTATAAAGGAAATAAATGATAAGTGAATTTTCATAATTTTCCTTTTAAAGAAATCAAGGAGCTGCTGTCTACTTCTTTGACTTGTTCTCTCCTCTCCTTCCCATCTCTCTTCTCTTGCCTTAGATTAGTGACTCTTCATAGAAGAATTCTCATGTCTTACATGAATTTCTACACAGAATAAATTTGACCAAATATGTCCTCTTAAGGTTAGAAGTACTTAGTTAAAAATAAAAATTAAAAATAATCTATTTTGCTTTTCAATCAGTTAAATCAGAAACAGGAAATAAAAAGTGGTCAAATTTTAATTTTATTTGTAACAGGAAATTTTTGTGACAAGTTACAATTTTTTCTGCTTTGTTTGATTTTTATTTAGTTTATTATTTAAACTAGCTCTCTAAGATTTTGACCAAAATTATTACAAATGAGCAGTATAGTACATTCCAGAGCATTGATAAGAAGCCACTAAGAATTGATAATTGCCAAAAGAAACAAGTTGTGACAGTAATTTTTCTATAGTGTATCTTCAGAGTTTTTTTCAGGTATTATTATTTCACTGTAACTCTCCTAATAGCTAAGCACTAGTCTCTCCAGGTTTTTTCTTGCCCATTTTTTGTGACTTAGTTTATACCAAATCTGTGTTTATGGTTCTAACCTTCTTTCTGCAGCTGACTAGGTATCCTACAGGTACCTTACGTTCAACATCTTTAAAATTAAAATTGTTCTCTTCTCTGCTCAGTTTTTTTCCACAGTTGCTTGAGCTGGAAAACATTATCGTTGATGTCTGAATAATTCCCTTCCCCTTTGTTTCCCAGATTTGTTAATTCTACCTCTCATATATCTCTCAGATCTGTTCATTTCTCTTTTATTACCCTGTTCTACAAATCCGTCATTAGTTGTCTATTGCAATAGCCCCTTAAGAAATTTCTTTGCTTCCCTTCAATCCACTTGACTCACTACAGTTAGGTAATTAGAATTATTCTTCTAAAATGTTTATCTGACTTTATCTACTTAAATATGCCCCGCGGCTCTCAATTACTTACATAATGAGATTATACTCCTTAGGGTGCATATATGGACTCTCTCTTTTTCACCCAAGTCTACATTACAGCCTTCTCCTCTCACTGCCTCACCATATACCCACACACTCTGGCCATGCCAGACTAAGTGTATCATTCCTTGAATATGTGGGTAAACTTTCATGTCCCGTATGTTTTGCTTCTCAGCTTCTTCTCTTCATCTGGGATAATGTTTATTCTTTATTTGCTTTGCAAATTAAATGTCTAATTCATTTGTCAGTAAAACCATGTCTTATTCATTGGCACAGCACCAAAGCAGAGCACAGGACTGGGCACATTTTGCATTCTCTTGTTCCCTTTGTAAGATGAGTAAAATAGAGAAAATGTATGAATAGATTAGAACCAGAAATGAGCAGTCAGTGCAGTGTGTGTGTCCAAGAGTCAAAGTACTGAATGGGAGCCATGGCTAATACTAGAACTTGACGAGGCCGCACAAAGACCGGATGTGGGGAAGTACCAAAAGATGTGATCCAAAGTAAGCCTGGAGATCAGGGTCCAGTAAACATAAAGTTTACTGAGAAAGAGGAATTTGGAACAGCAGGGATTTTAAATCCAGCCATTCTAACTGTAATTGCTTTGAGTAAGATTCTCATGAGTTCATTGGTTATTGCTCTGAGGTATCTCAAAGATGGTATAATTAGCATCTAATATCTCTTTCTCTTTGCACTCATTTCTCCAACTGGGGCAGGTTCTACACATAGGTTGTTATAGAAAGACCTTGTTGAGAACGTTGTGATGGCATATTACAGGTTCCGAGGTCACTCTTTAGTTAAGTGATTTTCTCTCAACCCAATCAAGTGAGAGGCTCCTATAACTTATTGCACTGGCTCTCAATCTAAGGTCGTAGAACACCCGTGCTTAGCAGCATTTAGAACTATGTGGGTGTTTTGGTTACTGCCGTGCTGGCGGTTAGGCCTGAGTGGGGAGTTCTATGCCTTCTGCAATGTAAGAAGCGATTACCCAAAGAAAAATTATAGTGCCTTTGTTGAACAACACTGAGTCGGTGGTTATATCCCAGTTCCCTAAACTGGTATTACCAGCAAAGGACAAAGGGTTCTGGGTGTTTCTTACTCGGTTTGTAAGGGAGCTGGGTAAAATAGGAAGGCAGAAGAAGATCCAAAGATCATCTCCTAGGCAGAGGTCCTTTCTGGGCTTCGTATTGAGTCTTCATCTGCTAAAATACACAGGTTAGGTTGGTCTTCAGAGTCCAGGCTCCGCAGTGGTAGATGCGGGTAGAGGGCAGTGTGGGATTGAAAGCCGTGGTCGCAGAGCCATGCGTTTCTTATTTACTGGGAGAGTTGCATTCTCATAACGTGGTCTTGCAGTAGAGGGTAAGAGGCCCTCCTCTCCTGCTTGTACAAGAGAGTTTACCACAGGTAGTCTTCCAACATCTTTAATATTCTTAATCTGAATGCTGCTTTGTAAGTGACGCTTGCAGGTAAGTGTACTTTGATGTGGAAAGTGTATAACGTAAGAAGTGACATGAATTGAGATTTAAGGGTCAAAATTATATAGTACAGCAAACAATAACACAAGAAGATTACACAAAAAGTTTCTTCTGAGAGGGAATAAAAATTTAAAAAAAAAAGATGATGCAAGAATGTCCAAACAAGGGTAAAATAGGCCAAATTCAGACTTCCAGAAATGGGAACGAGTTATTAATAAATTCCCTGGTATAGTATTCTGTGGACTCATGAGGATGGTGAAAGACTGTGGAATGGCTGGCTGGGAGCACCCTTCCCCATCCAGTGTGGGTGGGCTCTTCTGGACTCAACGTGATTTCCTTTGTAGATAATTATGAATAAATAGTCACTATTGTGTTCAGGACTCGACATGTGCCAGACATTGTGCTAAACTCTTATATAATCATAATTCATCCTCATAACCTACCTTCGAAATAGATGGTATTATTATCATTTTACAGATGAAGAGAAGGAGGCTTTTAGAGATTTACATATTTTAGTTGAGCTGGGTTTTAATCCTCGTTCTGTTTGACTCCAGAACCGTGCTCTTAAACACAGAGTCTATATAGTTATGAGTATCTACCTGGAAAACACTAAAAAACTAAGAAATGATTAGAGTTTATAGGAGAATTTAGTAAAGCACTTAATTATAAAATAAAGGAAAAAATTAATTACTGGTCAAAATAAAACTGAAAATGCTTATAAATAAAACTGAAAATGCTTTCGGAACATAGAAATTTGCATTTCTGACTCTAAGGATTTAGTATGCCTCATTCTGCAGTGTGGAAAAATCTCAAAAAGGTTCATTATTTATCAATAATTTTTTCTTCCCCATTCTGTATTTAAAACCATACAAATGATCTGAGCTACGTTTTAACTTACCCTTAGTGACTCAGGGACTTATACCCTAAGAAGAAAACTCCTAAGTCTTTGACCAACCATAATGAGAAATAAATGTACTTCATGGTAAGTAAAGCTAACTAGTTACATGTAGTTTGATTTTCCTTTTTTAAAAAAACAGTTTGGTTTGTCTTGTTAAAATTGTATTTAAACAACCCTATTCAGTGTGATTTCTAAATTTAATATTATCTTTACTGTTTAGAAATTAATGAAATCTGTCAAACTATTAATATGTTGATGATAAAAATAATTTGTCTAAGAGCCTATGTATTCATTGCCATCATAGTATTTTCTAATGTTGAGACCCATTTCACTGCAATGATGTGACCTCTGATAGAGTATCCTTTTTGTGTGTAATTAAGATTTTTTAATTTAATTTAATCCACCGATTTTTGCAGGCACAAAAAACTCAGAAACCACAACAGAAACCAGCCACTACAGTTGTTTCTGTAGCTCCAGCTGTCAAAGATCCATTGGTTAAGAAACCAGAAACTAAACTCAAACAAGAGACAACTTTTCTAGCATTTAAAAGAACAGAAGTTAAGGTATAGTACATTCCATTTTTATCTGAGATTGTATCTTAATTTAGTAGACTAAACAATAGTTGCTTGACAGAAATTTAATGGGAAACTTTATATACTAAATGGCTATATGTTAGAAATTAAGGCTGCATTACTATTAGGTAGAAAAGGAACATTTTGTATTGTTATTTAATCTCTAACATTGCTGCTTTTCTTTTTATCACAAATAGAAACAGTCTGTAATCACTCCAAAATGACATTCTTTACCATTCTTATGTGGTTAGATACTTATCTTCAATCAGGAATTTGGATTAAATTCTAAGTACCTTTGCTATCAGTAGCAACAATTTTGCTTCCTATACTGTCTAAGCTGATTGGTTTCATAGCTTTTTTTCTTCCTACTTACTGGCTATTGAAAAACTTTTCTTGCCTTTCGGTTTTTTTTCTCTAATTATCATGAACTTTCATGGTACCTATCTCTTATACTAAGGGACCATATTATCTAATAAGAATATCACCTTTCTCATTTCTAGATTTGCATCTTTGAAATAAGTTTACATTATTATTAATATCTTGGCATATTGATTCATGAAATAAAAGAATTTTCTAATTTAATTTTATAACAAAAATTATATGTATGTATATAATCATATATTATGTACATGTAAATTATATGTATGTAATATATATGTATAAATTTCCTGGGATATACATTCCAGTTTTAAGGGTAGTACTAAAGATGGAAGAAAAAATATTAGCTTCAAATTCTCAAATATTTACTTGAGAAAATTCTAAAAATAATACCTTGTCTAAGCAATTGTAAGTAGCAAGCTCAAGAACGTTCGTGTGATGAAAAAGAATATGAATATACAGTATTCTGAGAAAGATATTGATGGCTGTATTTGTAGATCATTTTTTATTTTATTTTACCAAGGAAGAATTGATACCCAAGGGATATCCATTATTGATTTGTCATATAGGAACTTGGTGAATTGGAATAGAAGTAAGAATAACTGATTTTTGAAAGTAGTTAAGAGTTGCTATATTCTATGCTTAATCACTTTTTGGTAGATTTTTATACTAACCCATTACAGCTAAAGTATATTTTTAGGAAATCCAACATGAAATCATTTTATGGCAAATAAATTAAGGCCTTGGCAGTCATGTTTGTTTTGATTAAGAGGTTTTGTTGTCTTTTGATAAAAGTGAATAAATTTGTATTATGAAAAAAATCGTTTCCATTCACACGTAAAAAGCAAATGGCTTTTCCAATAGGATAACGGGCAAGAAAATATTTATTGTTAAAAGTACTTAAGAAATTTATTTTCTGGCCGGGCGCTGTGGCTCACGCCTATAATCCTAGCAATGTGGGAGACCGAGGCGGGAAGATCGCTCAAGGTCAGGAGTTCAAGACCATCCTGAGCAAGAGCGAGACCCTGTCTCTACTAAAAAAATTATCTGAACAACTAAAAATATATAGAAAAAATTAGCCAGTCATGGTGACGCATGCCTGTAGTCCCAGCTACTCGGGAGGCTGAGGCAGGAGGATTACTTGAGCCCAGGAGTTTGAGGTTGCTGTGAGCTAGGCTGATACCACAGCACTCTAGCCCGGTCAACAGAGACAGACTCTGTTTCAAAAAAAAAACAAGAAAGAAAGAAAGAAAGAAATTTATTTTCTATGCTGAAATAGTAAGAAATTACTTGGTCTCCATTTTTTTGTTGTTGTTGTTGTTTTACTTCTGTGTCCTGATAGTATTATAAACCATCTGTCATTCTGTTAAAAATCAACACCAGGCAACAGCAAGCCATTAAAATACAATGCCAAACACATAGAACTTGCTTTCTTATTTGTACTTTGGTCATTTTAATTACTTTAGCTGTGGTTTTTTTTTTGAATATAAATATTTTAATATTTTTTTTTATTTTAGAATATTATGTGAATACAAACGTTTTGGTTACATAAATTGATTTTGTACCATTCGAGTCAAAGTTATAAATGTGCCCATCACCCAGATAGTGTGCATTGTGCCCGTCAGGTGTGAATTTACCCATTCCCTCCTCCCCTGGACACCTGCTTGATTTTCAATGAGTGTTATTTCCATATGTGCATGTAAGTGTTGATTAATTAGTTCCAATTTAGTGGTGAGTACATGTGGTGTTTGTTTTTCCATTCTTGTGATACTTCACTTAGACGAATAGTCCATCTAGGTTAATACAAGAGGTTCATCATTGTTTTTTATAGCTGAATAGTACTCCATGTATACATACAACACATTTTATTAATCCACTCCTATATTGATGGGCACTTGAGTTGTTTCCGTGTCTTTGCAATTGTGAATTTTGCTGCTATAAACATTTGAGTTCATGTGTCTTTTTTATAGAATGTCTTTTTTTTTCCTTTGTATAAATACCCAGTAGTGGGATTGTGGATCAAATGGTAGTTCTACTTTTAGTTTTTTGAGATATCTCTGTACTGCCTTCCATGTAGGTTTTACTAGTTTGCAGTTCCACCAAGAGTGTACAAGTGTTCCTGTCTCTCTGCATCCATGCCAACATTTGTTATTTTGGGACTTTTGATAAAAGCCATTCTCACTGGAGTTAAGTGCTATCTTATTGTGGTTTTGATTTGCATTTTCCTGGTAATTAGAGATGTTGAGCATTTTTTCATATGTTTCTTGGCCATTAATCTATCTTCTTTTGAAAAGTTTCTGTTCATGTCCTTTGCCCAGTTTTTAATAGGGTTGTTTGATTTTTTTCTTGCTGATTTGCTTGAATTCTATATAGATTCTAGTTATGCCCTTTGTTGGATGTATAGCATGCAAGCATTTTCTCCCATTCTGTAGGTTATCTGTTCACTGTAATGATAGTTTTCTTGCCAGCCCAGAAGCTTTTTAATTTGATCAGGTCCCATTTATTTATTTTTGTTGTTGCTGTGATTGCTTTTGGGGGTCTTCTTCATAAATTCTTTGTGTAGACCAATGTCCATAAATTTTTCCAGCATTTTGTTCCAGAATTCTTATAGTTTCATGCCTTAGGTTTAAATCTGTTATCCATCGTGAGTTGATTTTTATGAGTTGGGAGAGGTGTGGATCCTGTTTCAGTCTTCTGTGTGTGGCTATCCAATTTTCTCAGCACCATTTATTGAATAGGGATTCTTTTCCTCAGTGTATGTTTTTGTCTGCTTTGTCAAAGATCAGGTAGCTATATGAGGATGGTTTTATATCTGGGTTATCTGTTCTGATCCATTGGTCTATGTCTCTGTTCTTGTGCCAATACCACGCTGTTTTGGTTACTATGGTAAATTGATGCCTCCCAATTTGTTCTTTTTGCTTAAGAATGCTATGGTTATACAAGGTCTTCTCTGGTTCCATATGAAGTGTAGAATTATTTTTTCTAGATCTATGAAAAATGATGGTATTTTAATAGGGATTGCATTAAATCTGTAGATCACTTTGGGTAGTATAGACTTTTTAACAATGTTGAATCTGCTGATCCATGAGTATGGTATGTTTTTTAGGTGGATATTCTTTTGTGAAGTTTGTTAAATGATCGTTTAGCCATATGGCAGGCAGTTTAATGTTTAATAGAAAAAAAGGAAAAAAATTAGATCTTTCATAGCTGAAAATTAAAAGTTTACTACACCCATGTCCTCTTTCTTTCTTGACTAACTTTTTCTCTGTTAGATCTAGTTCCCCTCGGCCCCAGGAACAGAGAGGCAGAGCCACCGAGGCTGCAAATGGCAAAGGAGTTTATTTGCTAGCTCGAGCTAGGGTCCAAGTCCCAGAGCACCAACGCAGTGGCCTCCCTATGGACCAGGACCCCGCCCTGGGGTAAAAGTGAAGCTTTTATTCTTTTTTTGCACACGACACACC
>CAUYSK010051398.1:0-18599 GCA_963575035.1 Avahi laniger | reverse complement strand
AAGTAATGCCCAAAGGAAATGAAATTACCATCTTGTAAAGATATCCTCATTCCCATTTTCATTGCAGCATTATTCACGATAGTCAAGACATGGAAACAACTGAAGTGTTTGTTGACAGACAAATGGATACAGAAACTGTGGAGTGTATATATATTTATATGGGGTGTGTATGTATATTATATATATATATATATATCCTATAGAATGAAATATTATTCAGCCTTAAAAAAGGTTAAATCAGGCCAGGCGCGGTGGCTCACGCCTGTAATCCTAGCACCCTGGGAGGCTGAGGCGGGCAGATCGTTTGAGCTCAGGAGTTCAAGACCAGCCTGAGCAAGAGCAAGACCCCATCTCTACCAAAAATAGAAAGAAATTAACTGGACAGCTAAAAATATATAGAGAAAAATTAGCCGGGCATGGTGGTGCATGCCTGTAGTCCCAGCTACTCGGGAGGCTGAGGCAGGAGGATCGCTTGAGCCCAGGAGTTTGAGGTTGCTGTGAGCTAGGCTGACGCCACGGCTCTCACTCTAGCCCGGGCAAAAAAGCGAGACTCTGTCTCAAAAAAAAAAAAAAAGACAAATTACTTGAATAGATTTTTCTTCAAAGAATATATATTATACAAGTAGCCAACAAATACATGAAGAGATGTGTAACATTATTAGTCACTAGAGAAATGCAACTGAGAACCATAATAGGAGATCACTTTATACCAACTAAGATATCCATCATAATAATTTTTAAAAAAAACCACAGAAAACAAGTTTTTTGCTGATGAGAATGTAAAATGGTACAGCAGCTGTGAGAAACAATTTGGCTGCTCCTCAAAAACTTAAACATAGAATTATCAAATGACCCAGCAATTCCATTTCTAGATATATACCCCAAAGAACTGAAAACAAATGTTCAAACTAGAACTTGTACATCAGTGTTTATTGCAGCACTATGCACAATGATCAAAAGGAGGGAACAATATCAATATACATCAATGGATGAATGCATAAACAAAATGTGATATATTCATATGATGGGATGTAATTCAGGCATCAAAATGAAAGAAATACTGATACATGCTACAAGATGGATGAATCTTGAAAACATACTAAGTGAAAGAACACTAACACAAAAGGCCATATATTATATAATTCCATTTATGTGAAATATCTAGAATAGGTTAATACATAAAGATAGCAGATTAGTTGTTGACAGGGGCTGAGTTGAGGAGAGAATGGGGAGGGGCTGCATAGTGGATACAGGATTTTCATTAATGGTAAAAAGAAAGTTCTGTAACTAGAAAGTGATGATGGTTGCACAATATTGTGAATGTACTTAATGCACTTTAAAATGAACTGTACACTTTAAAATGGTTAACATGATGACTTTTATGCTATGTTTATTTTACCACAACAAAACAAAATCCATAAAATCTTGTGGAAAGCATGCAAAAAGAATGGCCACAAGACAGCAATTTAAACTTTTATCTCAAGAAACTGAAACAAAACAAAACATAGCAATTAAACCTTAAAAAAGTTCAAGGAAGGAAATATTAATAAGAGAAGAAATCAATGAAATGATTAACAAGTATGTAATTAGGAATCCACAAAGCCAAAAGTTGATTATCTGAAAAGATTTGTAAGCTACAAACCAGACTGATGAAGTGAAAAGGAGAAAATATAAATTAACAATATCAGGGATGAAGAAGAGGGCATACTACAGAATCTATGAATATTTAAAAGATAATAAGTGGATTATCAGGTTGCAGCAATAAATTTGACAATTGAGATAAAGTAGTTAAATTCCCTAAAAAACACACTTATAAATACACTGATATAAGAAATGAAATCTGAATTGTTTTATATTAGATTGATTTTTTTTTTATTAAAAACCTTTCCACAAGGAAAATTCCAGGCCCCAATCTTAAAATATTCCTGTGAATAGGGGGATAAAAGGGGCAGAGGGGGATATTTTCTAACTTTTATTATGAGGCCAACACAATCTTGAGATCAAACCTGATAAGGATAGTAAGATAAAGTGATAGACCCACATTTCTTATAAAATAAATGTAAAACTTTAAATGATATTTTTATTAAACGTGATATATAACAAGGATAATAACATAACCAAACAGTATTTATTCCAGGAATGCAACATTGATTTAACATTCGAAAAGTATTTTAATGCACCACATTAACAAAAAAAGGAGTTATATTGTTATCTTAATTGATAAATGTCAGCAATCATCCATTAATTGTTTTTAAAAAAAGTCTCCATCAACTAGAATAGGTGGGGATTTATTAATCTGATTATTTACAAAATTTCCTACAGCCAACATTGTATTTAATGGAGAAACATTGAAAGTTTTCATTTAACATTAAGAACAACATAAGGATGCCTGCTCACACTCATTTGACATTGTATTGGAGATCCTAGCTAATGCAATAAGACAAGAATAACGAAACCCACAAGGATTGAGAGAGAAGAATGTAAAACTTTATTGGGATTTCTGGAGTAAGTCAGGTAATGTTGTGCATATATTCAAATTTCCCAAATCGTTCTCCAAAAATAATATAGAATAGCAGAAAAAATAAGAAACAACATCAACAAAAAGGACACAAACCTATGCATCATAATTACAAGACAGGCAATGCCTAGACTTCAAATTATTTGTAGCTAGAAAAATAAAACCGAAATATCATTGAGTAGTTCTTAAGGGGTCCTACCACATGTCTTTGCAGAGTGTATGGTCCATGCAGGAAAAACTACATGGAAGGGGGAAGAAGCTAGTGGAAGGCCTAAGATTGATCTAACCACTGACTAAAAGAGAAAATCCACTCTGAAGAATATACTGAAAAATAGTCATCCTAGTAGAAAAGCATTTAGTAGAAGGAGAGGACTTAAGAGTATATGCAATATGACATGGTAGTCTTCCCAAGACTTTGCTTTCAAGGAGGAGTTAAAATGGAAGGGCAAGGCTCTTTTTGCAGGTTGGAAAATGAGGGAGAAAGAAGGTAAAAACAAGAATATTAGACGAAATTTTAGCTTCTGACACCACAGCTAGAGCAAACAATAAATACAGCCTAACTCTTAGCCAGATAAACAAAATCTCAAACTAAAAGCCTCTTTTCCTCAGTTCCTTTTACTCAATGCATCATCTTTGGCTTTCAAAAAAAAAATTACAAGGCATACTAAAAGGCAAAAACACAGTGTAGAGAATCAAAGCAATCATCACAAGTAGATTCAAATATGACAGGAATTTTACAATGTCAGATCAGGAATAAAAATAACTATCATTAATATGCCAAAGACTGTAATGGAAAAGTGGACAGAAATCAAGAACAGATGGGTGATATAAGCCAAGAGACAAACTCTAATAAAGAATCAAAAGGAAATGGTAGACATCAAAACCACTGTGGCAGAAATGAAGAATGCCATTGATGAGCTCATCATTGGACATGGCCAAGGAAAGAATCAATAAGCTTGAAGATATGTCAATAGAAACTTTTCAAACTGAAATGCAAAGAGAAAAAGGAATAAAAAAAATCCAGAATATCCAACAACTGTGGAACAATTTAAAAGGCATAAATTATATGTAATGGGATTAATAAAAGGAGAAGAGGCAGGGAATGGAACAGAAAAAATATTTGAAATAATAATGGCTGAGAATTTTCTGAAATTAATGTACCAAATTATAGATCCAGGAGGCTCAGACAACATCAGGCAGGGTAAATACTAAAAAAATCCACATCTACATGTAGGTTTATCGTATTCAAACTTCAAAAAATCAAAGACAAAGAAAAAAATCTTGCAAGAAGCCAGAGGGGGAAAAATACTTTACCTATAAAGAAATGAAGATAAGAGTTCTATCAGACTTTTCTTCAGAAACTATGCAAAGAAAAATAGAGTCAAATAAAATAAAGTGTTGGAATTAAAAAAAAACAACCTAGAATTCTGCACCTGGTGAAATTATTCTTCAGAAATGAAAAAAATAAATATTTTCTCAGAAGAAAAAAATTGGGAGAATTTATCACCAGTAGACTTGCTTTGCAAGGAATGTTCAAAGAAGTTCTTCCAAGAAAAATGATATAAGTCTGAAACTCGGATTTACATAAAGAATG
This sequence comes from Avahi laniger, assembly GCA_963575035.1. Taxonomy (NCBI): domain Eukaryota; kingdom Metazoa; phylum Chordata; class Mammalia; order Primates; family Indriidae; genus Avahi; species Avahi laniger. The sequence goes on along the minus strand of CAUYSK010051398.1, from coordinate 14,487 downwards.
GAAGACCTTTAGACAAGGAATAAATGAAGATAAACCCTTTCATTTTTCTTATTTTAATTGATCTAACAGCTGTCAATTTGTTCATAATAATAGCAACAATGTATTAGGTGGAATACAAAAAGGAAACAAAGTAAAAAGGTGATGAATAGAAAACAGTTACAAATATGGTAGATATTAGTCCAACTATATCAAAATCACCTTAAATGTGAATGCTCAAAACACACCAATTAAAAGACAACCTGTTGGAGTATATTAAAATATCAAACAAAAAATAAGACCCAAATATATGTTGTCTACAAGAATCCCAGTTTAAAGACACAGATAAATTAAAAGTAAAGGGATATAGAAAGATATACTATGATAATACTAATCAAAACAAAGCTGCAGTAGCTATATTAATTTCAGACAAAGCAAACCTCAGAGTAAGGACAATTATCAGGGAAAAAATACATAATGATAAAGGATCAATTTTCCAAGAAGATAGAACACACTTAATGTATATGTACTTAACAACAGAGTATCAAAATGCATGAGGCAAAAAATTAAGAGAACTGCAAGAAGAAATAGACAAACCTATTATTATATTTGGAGACTTAAACACCCTTCATTAGTTGATTGATCCAGCAGTCAAAAAATCAGTGAGCTTATAGTAGAACTGAACACACCATCAGTCAACTGCATGTAATTGACACTTATAGAACAATAGCAGAATACACATTCTTGTCAAATTCACACATTCTTTTCAACTTCACGTGGAACATTCACCAAGATAGAGCACATCTGAGGCCACAAACACACGTTAAAAAATGTAAATGAATAGAAATCATACCAAGTATACTGTCATACTGGAATTAAATGAGAAATCAATAACAGAAAGATAGCTAGAAATATCCCCAAATAGTTGGAGATTAAACAACATACTTTTAAATAACAAGAGTTGAAGTCTCAAGAGAAATTTAAAAAAAATTTTTAAACTCAGGGAAATGAAAACACAATTTACCAATATTATGGATAGAGTAAAAGAAGTGCTTCAGGGGAAATTTCTCACATGGAATGCATATAGTAGAACAGTCACAAGACCTAAAAACCAGTCATCTAACTTTCTACCTTAGGTAACTAGAAAAAAAAAAAAGAAAAAATTATACCTTAAATAACTAGAAGAAAATAAACAATAAAAATAAGAGCAGAAATCAATGACATTTAAAACAGAAAATCAATAGAGAAAATCAAGGAAACCAAAAGCTGGTTCTTTGAGAAGATCAATAAATTGATATACTTCTAGCCAGGCTAACAAAGAAAAAAGAGAGAAGATAAGAATTACTAATACTAGAAATAAAAGTCATCACTACTGATCCCACAGACATTAAAAGGATAATGAATGAATATCACAAAGAACTCTATGGCCATAAATTTGAAAACTTACATGAAATGTAAGTGGATGTTGATGTGAAACTGCTTCTAAGGTTTACACTGCAATGCAGAAGACCAACAATAGCCAACACAATATTGGAGAGAAATGAAGGTAGAGGACTGATAATCCCCAGCTTCAAGATTTAATGTAAGCTATGGTAATCAACATAATGTGATGTTTGAGAAAGAATAGACATATAGATCAATGGAACAGATAGAGAGCCAGAAATAGCTCTACACAAAGTCAACTGATCTTTAACAAAGGGGCAAAGACAAGTCAAGAGAGAAAAGATAGTCTTTCCACAAACAGTGCTGGAACGACTGCACATCCACATGCAAAACAAAATCACGTCTAGACACAGAGTTCACACATTTCAAGAAAAATAACTCAAAATGAATCATAGACCTAAATGTCAAATGCAAAAGTATACAACTTCTAGAAGATAACATAGCGGCCTTATGGCCATCGTTAATCTCATAGCTACCCTATGTCTCATATAGTATACCACAGTGGGGTCCTATAAGACAAAAAAAAAAAACCCCAAAATATCAGAGGACTCAGAAGCTATTAATTAAAGTCTGTATTTTGCTGCACTGACAGAGGGGGGCCTTTAACTAGGAACCTTGTAAAAATATAGTAGTCTCCCCTTATCCACGGTTTCACTTTCTGCAGTCTCAGTTACCCAAGGTCAACAATGGCCTGAAAATATTAAATGGAAAATTCCACAAATAAATAATTCATAAGTTTTAAATTGCACACTCTTCCAAGTAGCATGATGAAATCTCATGCACTCCTACTTTGACCAGGCTAGGATGTGAATCATCCTTTTGTCCAGTGTATCCTGCTGGCCCATTAGTCACTTAGCCGCTTCAGTTATCAGATCGACTGTGGCAGGATCACAGTATTTGTGTTCAAGTCACCCTTATTTTATTTAATAATGACACCAGGCTGCAAGAATAGTGATGACGGCAATTCAGATATGCCAAAGAGTGCTTCCTTTAAGTGAAAAGGTGACAGTTCTCAGCTTAATAAGGAAAGAAAAAAATCATATGCTAAAGTTGCTAAGATCTACAGTAAGAACAAATCTTCTACCTGTGAAATTGTGGAGAAGGAAAAAGAAATTTATGCTAGTTTTGCTGTCACACCTCAAACTGCAAAAGTTACAGCCACAGTGCATGATAAGTGCTTAGTTAAGATGGAAAGGCATTATATATGTGAGTGGAAGCCATGAACAGAAAGGTTTTCTGATCGACAGCAGCTGAGTTCAGTACTGTCTGCCTATTCAGGCATCCACTGAGGGTCTTGGAATGTACCATTCAAGGCACTAATGTACCCAAATTTCCATGACATAAATAGGCAAAAACAAATAAATAAATAAAACAAAACAATTAAAGTTATCACATGAAGGAAACAGAAAACAAGACACTTCCGTTGATGACACCCCAGCCTCACCCCGAACACATGCACACCACGCACACACAAAAACCACATGAAAGAGAAGTAAATTATAGCACAATATTCCAAACTGGGAAAATTGATCTTGTACACTTAAAACTATTAGACTTTTAAAATAAGAAAAAACCTTCAAGAACTTAAGCAAAAAAAAGATCACATAACATAAAAAGGCATGAGAAATAGTCCGACATCAGACTTCCCCAAAACAACATATGGAGGAAGGTATTAATGAGGTAGCTTTTTTAAAATTCTTAAGGAAAATATACTTAAGTTTCCTCCATATAACCAAGGATTTTATTTGCATCAAAGGTATTCTTTACATATCCAGGCTATAAGAAAACAGTTTTAAACATTCTAGAACTCAGGGAATTTTGTATCCACAAATCGTCTTGAAGAATCTTCTAGGGTAATCATCTCACCAAAAGATGACTGGGGAAACTTTTACAAAAAGGATTGAAAGATTGAACAAATAACTAAATATATTGTGGATAACTGGAGCAAGTTTTCTGACTGTTGAAGAGAGGAGTTTAAGTATGGAACGGAGGAAGGCTAAAATGAACTCTGTGATTGAAACAGCGGATGGAGGCTTAGCATGAGTAACTCCATTTTTGCTTCTGACCCCCAGTGGCAATATCCCTTAGATTAAAAGCTCCTATTTAGCTCTGTAACTAAGCCAGCTAATTATAGGAGGAGTTTAGTTTAACTTTAGAAGAAAAATGATAATCACCCCTTTCCCCAAAACTAACTCCAGAGGAGATAAGGAAAGTATGCACACAAGTAACAATGTTAAAGATTTATCGGAAGTCAACCACCAAGAACAAAGAAGTTTCGCAGCCTCCTCAGATGCTCACCAAGGCCCAGATGGCGATCACTCTCTTGGCTTTGACCCCCATTCTGTTTCCCCTTCCTTTAACCTAAAAGGGAGCCTAAAGTTCATACTAACTTTGGATGGTTCTTTGAGACGCTAGTCTGCCATCTTCTTGGCTTGCGAGCTTTTCAAATAAAAGTTGCTTTTCTTGCCCCAACACCTTGTCTCTCGACTTACCGGCTATCAGGCTGTCAGTGGTACGATTGACAAGTGAACTCGATTACATGGTGTTGGATTGGAATCGGAGGTATTAGCACGAACTCCTAGCCCCATCTACTGAGTGGCCCTAGGAGCAATACATCCCAGTAGCAATGAGCACATATAGCACTCGCATTGCATTTTGGTTTCTTACTACCATTCTCCTCAAAAATGAACCAGGACTCTGAGAAACGGCTTATTCCAGGACCAAGTTAGGAATATATGAGATGAGCCTCAAATACCGGTAGGGACCAAGGCCCCTGGCCCCCTAAAGTTTCACTGAAAAATCAACTCACAATAAGGTAGATTAATAAGAGAAAGTGCATGAAAATTTATCTACCTGTGGGCATGGGGAGAATCACAGAGTGATTCCCATTATCCTACCAGGGTACAGAAGTTTATATGTCCTCTTGAGGTGACAGAAAGGAGGGGGGCTTGGATCCTGGCAAGACAGATTGTGGAAGCGGGAGAAGAGGAATTCTATTGAAGGGCAATAAATGATTCCCAGGGAGAATGATTAGATCAGGGACAGAATTTAACTTATGAATAGTTTTTTTTTTGAAATTTAAATGATCCTTGGAGACAGTGATTATCTTATAAAAGGATCTGTTCGGGTGTGCTTACATTCTTGGTCTTTTCCCCCCTTAATGGAAAATGAGATAAGAGAGAGAGGAACAGGACAACCTCGGTGGGTCCTTCCTATATTTAAGTAGATATGGGAAAAGTCTCTTTCAAAGTCTATTGATATTTAAGGGTTTTTAATTGAAAATATTCATTATACCAGGTAGCCATATTTTGGGGTGAAATTCCCTGTGCTCCTTCGGTCTTATGCCAGAAAGTAAGAAAGTGCTCGAGCATGATGGGAGCATGTCAAAATGACTTGGGAACCAGCTTGAAGTCGCTCCCACTGGCCAAATCTGTGATAATTTAACCATCTAAACCAACACTAGTAATGGACTATAACTTATTGATCAAAATAAGAAGCCATGAACCCACACTATTATAAATAAACAAATAAAGAAAGAAGGAAAAGCTTTTTCTTACAGTAGAATCTCACTTACTGAATATAGAAGGAATGATAGAATTTAAAAATCTATTTAGTAATTATTATACTCATAAATGACTCAGGCAAGAATCATCAATAGATACTAAAACTAGCAGGGTAAAAGTTTGATGATTTATAGAATATTTATATAGTCTCATAGCATCTGTTCACAAACACATATTAATTACAAAGGGAAAACTAGTAACCCTCACATGGAGAAACCTGGCTGACCTCACCTTAATTAAAGTTAACATAAAAAAAAAAGTTAACATAATTGTTACAATGTACCTCCTAATATAAAACAGTGAGGAAATACAACATCACTTCTATGGTATTCTGCAGTGAGGTGTGAGTGTACCACTGCACTCCAGCTCTGACAACAGAGCAATATCTTGTCTCTAAAAAAAGCCAAAAAGCAAAAAAGCCCACAAAAATTATTTTTACAGATATATAAACTATCCACAAAGTTGGTAAACATAAAATAAACTTATGCTTAAACAGTATATTAGTTATATTTTAAAATAATATGTTCCATAAGTTTTCAGGTGAAATATTCTTCAATTTAAAACATTAGGTCTAATTGCTAATCTGAAAAAATGTATAATAACAGTAAACATTATTTATTATACTTTTTTTTATGTTAACAATTGGACCTTTTCTTGAACTTAGAAGTAAAAAGTATCAGGATAATGAAAAATAGTATATTGAGCATATTATTTGACAAAGTAACCAATAACTCTTTAAAAATAAGTTTATCCCATGTGTCAATTTTGTGGACACCTTGTACAATAAAACATAGTTTTCAACACTTATTAGCACTTTTCTTTCTCACCTAAGCAGCAACATGTAACCGACTTGAGATTGCATTAGTGGTATGTTTAGTGCCTCTCTTATTTGATGGTTTTCATTGCTCTTTGTCTTGCTGATCTACCACAGAAAGGCTGTAAAGCATTGCTAAGCCCAGTACCACAGTAGCTTTGGTAGTTAGTTATTCCTGGAAATCCAATGTCTGTTGCCTCGGCCTTCTCATCAATTCTGTGATCCACGTAATACTCTGTAATACATGGTTTCCTTCTTAAATTAGTTAGAGTAGATTTTGTTCTCTATAACTGAACAACCAGCACAGTAATCCTTTTAGAACAAAAACACTTTAGGACAATTGGATTCAAATAATGACTTCTCAGGCTGGACTTGGAAAGAGTCATCAAAACAAGGATAACTCTCATGCATTTTAATTAGCTCATTTTTTGTGAATTTATTGTTTATTCAGTAGAGCATTTGAGGGCTCATGTATATGTTTGGCATTTGAGATAAAGATATGATCATAAGATATTTCTGCTCTCAGAGTCCCTCTCACTTCAGTAGTTCTCCTTCTCCAGTGGGATCTCTAAATCCTTGACTCTACCATGTTTTCATTGTCCATCCTGAAAGCCTTCAGTTTTTTCCTTTGCTAACTTAGATTCAATTATCCATAATTAATTCTTCTCTTGATCCTTATTCCTCTGAATTCTCCTGAGAGATCCCAAACCTCAATTAAATCTGACTGTCCCCTTTCTCCAGTGCTTCTCTGTGCTGCCACACATTAGAATCCTCTGGGTATCTTTAAAAGTCTGCTGGCCCCCGCCCCAGGCTAGTTCAGTCAGAACCTGGGGAAGGGGAAGACCTGAGACATTAGTAAATTTTAGAATCATCCCAGGTGATTCAAATGTGCAGCTAGTGTGGAGAATCGCTGGCCTAATTCATGTCTACATCCAAGTAGCTGAAAGTGGCAGAAGAAAAATCACTCAATCATCTTGACTTTTTCCCTCAAAACTTATAGCCAACAAGCACTCATTGTCCTGTTCTTCAAGATTGTAACAGAGGGAGGGGCCTGAATTGAAAAAAGAAAGAGATTTTCTGTCTCTTTAAAACTTTCCGCACTCTTTTTGGGAACTACAGCCTGGCCTGCATCCGGAGGCAGGCCAAGTCCTTTGTTAAAAGAGATAAATCCATCCCAAGAGGTGCCAGCCCCCCAGGTGGGCAGCTGTCAAGTTCACAGGTTTTGTCTTTGGCAGAGATGGGATGATTATAACAGTTAACCACAATAGCCAAGAACCGAGGGGCCCTCCCTTTAAAAGCTCTGTATTTCTGCTTATGTTCAGGAAATTTGGATTTTAAGTGAGAAGGTCTACCATTTTTCCTCCTTTGCCGGAAAAGTAATAAAAAATTCTCTTTCCTCCTCCCCCAAATACTTGTCCTTGTTCTTCTGATCTGGCCTCGTGGACAAGTAACAAGGTCATTTTCATTTCTTTTTCCTCACTTGCCTCCCTTCCTTAATCTCAGCTGACAACTCTCATATTTTCTTGAGAAAATAATAGCTACCATCGTTGCATGTTTATGTGCTAAATACTAATGTTCTGTGTGCTTTCGAGTATTAACTCATTTAGTTTTCTTAAGTCCCTGAAGTAGATGTCACAAAAGAGTTCCATCCATAAGATGAGGGAACCAAGAGGCAGAAAAGTGAGGTTACTTGCCCAAAGTCACAGGTCTAGTACCTGAAGGAATTTGCATTTGAATCCAGAATCTATCTCCCACCCACCACACAATACCATCTCTCACCAGGCACTGAAGCAAAGAGAAGAACTATCTTTGTTTCCTTCTCTCACCTTTACCAATCAGTCTGTACCTGTACCCTAGTCTTCTGCTTCTCTCCTTTTACAACGGACAGCTCTGTGCCTCCTAGTTGTACGTCCCACCTCATCTCATATACTCAAGGACTTGTAGCCTGTGGTGATCCCCTTGCCCTTAAGTGTGATCAGTTTTTCTTCTCATGCCTGGATCATTCCCATCAGGCTACAAACATGTTCCAATATCTACTCTTGCAATAGTTCAGGTCTTCCAAGACAACAGTTAGACATGCAAAAAATGTATTGTGTTAACATCAATGGGGGAACTGTAACATTATAATGCAAATCTGACCCCCATGAAGGGGAGAAGGAAGGAAGGAAAGGAGGGAGGGAAGAGGGAAGGAGAGAGGGAGAAAAGGAGGGAAGAAGGGAGGGAGAAAGGAAGGCTGCTTTGCAACTGTAAGAAAGTAAAATTTTGGCAATGCCAATGGGGAGTCTTCAAGCCAAAGTTGCCAGTCACAGGAGTCCTGTGTCATACAGGAATATGTTGCCTACCTTGGCATCCCTGCCACCCTTGGTCACGGCTGACAGCAGCCCGTGGGAGGAGTAACCTTGGTGTGCATGAAGGGGAAAGGATTATAGACTACAGCAGCTGAGACCATTGGGCAATTATATTCCTTCCAGTAGGAGATTTGAAAGGCACATTTCCGTGGTCACCACACCTTTCTCATTCTTGATTCCATGGTCTCTTCTAGATACTCCATTAATCTGCTCTCCTTTCCAGGAAAAATCTTAATCAGAGTTGCTTATGCTTGTTTCTTCTATTTCCTTATATTTTATTTCTCTTTAACCAACTCCAGCTAAGTTTTGTCTTTCCCTTTTCACTGTCTCAGTAACTTTTATCAAAAAGTCCCAAAACAATAGATGCTGGTGTGGATGCGGAGAGAAAGGAACACTTATACACTCTCGGTGGGACTGAAAACTAGCGCAACCTCTATGGAAAGTAGTATGGAGATTCCTCAAAGAACTAACAGTAGACTTACCATTTGATCCAGTAATCCCACTATTGGGTATTTACTGAAAGGAAAAAAAGCCATTTTGTCAAAAAGACACTTGCACTCAAATATTTATAGTAGCACAATTCGCGATCGCAAAGATGTGGAGTCAACTGAAGTGCCCACCAATTCATGAGTGGGTTGATAAAATGTGGTATATGTATATCATGGAGTACTACTCAGCTATAAAAAATTGGTACACTAATACCTTTTGTAACAACCTGGAGGGAACTGGAGACCATTTTTCTAAGTGAAGTATCACAAGAATAGAAAAACTAACACCACATGTACTCCCCCTTAAATTGGAACGAATCAATCCACACTTTTGTGCACATACGGAAGTAACATTCATTGGAAGTCAAGCAGGTGGGAGGGGGGTGGAGGGGATCGGTAGATTCACACCCAACAGGTATAATGCACATAATGGAGGATGGGCACACTTATAACTTTGATTCAAATGGCATAAAAGCAATTTATGTAACCAAAACATTTGTATCCCCGTAATATTCTGAAATAAAAAAAGTGGGTCCAAATAGATTTCTTTGGCCTGCACTTCAGGCTTTGCATGGCTTTTTTCTGTGGAATGATTTCACAAAGTCTCACAAGTTATCACAAACATGCTTTATTTATTTTTTCTAGCTTATTCTAGGAGTTTGTGGACACCACAGTTGTGTGAGCAAAGAGTCCTGGAGGTAACATGGAGAAGAGATTGGAAGGAGGCAGGCCGGAGGCAGGGAGCTCAAATCAAAGTTTCAAATGAGGAGGATCATCATTTAGAGTGAAAGGAAGGTTAAGATGAGTCAAGTTTCTGACCTAAGTGAAATGCAGGGTTATGATACCACTCAAAGGCAGTCATAGCGGTTGATGGCTATAATAAGGGATCTCTTTGCTGGTCTCAGTTTGCTTATAAGAAAAATGGGGGTATTATGGTACCTATCTCAGGTGACTACTTTGAGGATTAAATGAAATAATGCATGTAAAGTGTTTAAATCAGGGACTGCCATGCAGCAAGTTTTCAATTAACGGAGCTTAGAAAGGTTAAGTAATTTGCTCCCAACCACGCAGCGAGATGAGTGATGGAGCTGGGGTTCCAGCACATCAGCTGGAGCACACAGAGGCTGGTCACTTCACTTTACACAGGGTAGAAACAATCGGAAAAGAGACAGGTCTACGGCGTGGCTATGGTGATGAGCTTGGTTTTGGACACGGAAACATTGATATGGGGTGGGGGGATGTCTAGGAGGCAGGTAGACACATGTGTCTGGACTCAAGAGAGATCTTGGCTAGAGATGTCCTTTCCCCACAACCATCCCTAAGAGTACATGTGAAATTACAGTCATCAAGAGTATGCTACCTAATAGCCAGGTATCTGACAGATGGTGTTTAATAAAATTTTGTGGCCAAGATTATTGTAAATTCTTTAAGTGGTTTTAGTCAGACTTTTATATTTGACTATTGATCTCTCTTGCTAACATTTTTTATGATGCTGTAGAATTGTCAACTATAATGAAAAGCCTGTATCTCAGAAACATAAAAGCCATTTCCTAATCAGTAAGAAGTTTAAAGATTTCTACATTAAAAGCCACCCCATTAAAAAGTTAATTAACTTTTAGTCAAAATAACTTTCTAACTTTCATCTCCTTCAACTATAAGCATTTTTCAACTCTTTTAATATGATGAATAATTTTTTTAACATTATTTAAGGAACAGATTCCTAGTATAGGTTGTGTCCCAAATTAAATGGAGAAAAATATCGTTAGTGCTCATCAAGTTCAATCTTATTTGCCTTCTGGCATCACCACCCACTGCCTCCCACCAAGTACTTTACCACACTGTTGATGTGAAGTTGTCTGTTTGTATGTCAGAAACCTGAGGTGAGAAAACAAGTGTATTTACCTGGATGCGTTTATGAAGCCAATATGATTGTGTATAGCAGGGGATGGCAAATTATGGTTCACACGTCAAATCTGGCTTGATGCACGTTTTTGAATGGCCCAGGAGCTAAGGCTAGTTTTTACTTTTTTTTGCTAGAGACAGGTTCTCACTATGTTGCCCAGGCTAGTCTTAAGCTACTGGTCTTAAGTGATCCTCCTGCCTCTGCTTCCCAAAGTGTTGGGATTCCAGGCGTGAGCCACCACACTTGGCCCTCGTTTTTACATTTTTAAATGTTGAAAAAAATCAAAAGAAGAGCAATATTTCATAATGTGTGAAAATTGTATAAACTGCAAATTCTATTTTATGGAACACAGCCATGCTCATTCATTTGCGCATCATCTGCAGCTGCTTTCATCCTACAATGGCAGGGTACTTGCAGCGAAGACCGTATAGGGTGCGCTCACCGCTTTGCATTGCTGTTCAGCAACCTACAAATCTCGAAGATGAGGTTACAACTCCGCGGTGTTTCAAGTACCATGCATATCACTGTACAGTGACATGGCTTTTTAAATTATCAGTGCTATAGCCATCACGTCAAAAAATAAAAAAGAGAATCTGGCCCAAAAAAAAGAAAAAAAGGAAAGAATAGTGCGCTCCCAATGTCATGCTTTTAAGGCACAGCGGAATGTGTATTAATTTGTTATTGAATTAGGTGGCACTATGATTTGAGTGCTACACCCAAAGTTTATATGTTGGAAACTTCATCCCCAAGGCAACAGTGTTGGGAGGTGGGGCCAATAAGTGGTGATTCGGTCATGAGGGGTCTGCATGAATGGATTAATGCCATTATTGTGGAAGTGGGTTAGTTACAGAGAGACTCATAGAGGGTTTGTTATAAAAGAGAGCTTGGCCCCTCTTTCTCTCTTGATCTTGCCTTCTCATCCTCTGCCACGTGATGACACAGCAAGAAGGGCCGCACCAGTTGCCAGTACCTATATATTGGACATCCTGGCCTCCAGAACCATGAGTCAAATGAATTTCTGTTCATTATAAATTACAGTCTGTGGTATTCTGTAAAAGCAGCATAAAACTAAGACAGATGGGAAAGCATTGTGTTAATTATGCAGCGATATTACAACTGTAGTAAAAGAATACAATGTAACAGGTTTAGCAATCATCACAATATTCCCCACTCATAGGAAAGCAATGGCCAGAAAAATTAGAAAATTTTAAAAAGAATACTCATCACAGCACAATTTCTTTATAAAAATAAAAATGAGACTACAACCATGTAAATTCTTTCTGAGTGGCTCATTTGTTGGCCAAACAAGGAAAGATATTTATGGATAATGAATTAATTAAATCATATTTGATTATAGCAGCAGATGAAATACATCCAGTGAAAATAAACTAGTTTAGGACTAAAAGCCTTTTGATGACAGTTGTTTCTTGAAGAGTTGAGGATATTGGGAGCAATAACAATAGTTAATTTAGAAATGAGTTCTAGTGGTTTTCCTTGGTTCTTGATAAATTGACAAATGTTACCTATACAGCTCAATTGTTTTTTATTTGAGGAGTCAATACTGAATTTGAAGTGAATGAATTAATTAGCTTCTATGAATAGACTGTATTGGAAAAACTATAGGAAAGATTATTTTCAAAGAAAATAAGGAAATACTAATTCAGTACAACTTGAGGTGGGATCTGCTAAGATGTGTTACAACTGTTTGTATTAAAAATTCTGTGAAGTAGAAAAGGGCTCTGGGGGCAAATTTAGAAAGCCCGTGAAAATGTAAGATGTTTAAAGCCTATGATTACTTATTGTAATATTCATCATAAGGTACTTTGTGGAAAATACTTCAATCTATAATATATTATTGAACCAGTAGTATCAAAGGTCAATTCCATTAGCTTTTTTGGACTTAACCACTGTCTATTTTGTAAATTTTTGTCAGAAACAGAAGCTAAATATCCTGTCCCATCAGCATTAACAGATGAATATCTGCAATTAATTTTGATGATACGGAACACTAATTTTGAACTCCAATAAAGTAAAATATTATCTTGTCCCCCAAATGTATTTTTCTCAGTACTAAACCTGTATTACAAAAGCATATACTCACTTATATCACATTTTGAATTTTATCAATAAAAAATTGTGGAAGCTTGTTTTCTTTTGTTGTATAAGTATCTACATAATACCCTTGATTTTGCCTCTTAGGTAGCAAACACTAAAATATTTTCTATCTGAGTCTTTATAGGAAATGTTTCCAAGCTTCTGATGTATAATCTCAATTTGTGATACTGTTGCAATAGTTAGTTTTGATAGTTAACTTGGCAAGGTTATAGTTCCCAGGTATTCAATTAAATGCCAGTCTAGATGTTGCTGTGAAGTACTTTGTAGATGTGATTTACATCGACGATGTTTGCCTTAAATAAAGGAGATTATCCTCCATAATCTGGGGCCTGATCCAATCAGTTGACATGCCTTAAGAGTAGAACTGAGGTTCTCTGAAAAAGAAGAAAATCTGCATGTGGAGTATTTCCATCCTGCCCTTCTTGATTGTCTGGTCTGAGGATTCCAGTCTTGTATAGCCTGCCCCACAATCACATAAGCCAATTCCTTGCAATCAATCAATCTCTCTCTCTCTCTCTCTCTTTTTTTTTAGAGATGGGGTCTCACTATGTTGCCCAGGCTGGTCTTGAACTCCTGGGCTCGAGCATTCCTCCTGCCTTGGCCTCCCAAAATGCTGGAATTACAGGCATGAGTCTCCGAGCCTGGCCAATAAATTTCTTTATATACATACATATGCTACTGGCTCTGGTCCTCTGGTGTCCCTGTAAAAGACACCACCTGATTTATGCTACCAGAAAACTGAAAAGACAATAATTTCAGAGAAAACAAAATTAATAATTTTTTTGCTGCCTGTCAGCTGTGATATTGCCTAATCTATCTTAATGACTCTCTAGGGTAAGAAAGAAAGGGGTAGTGAAAGTTATGAATAAAGACAGAAAATTCAGGAAGCCTAAAATTCAGCCTTATCACTGTGGATCAAAAATACATTGTTTCTGGATAGAATCTGTTTAAAGAGCAAAAATGAGATTTTGTGGGGAAACGTGTCCCTTAGCCTACCACTAGGACCCTTTTCCTAGGGTCCACTGCTGCCTGCTGTTAGAGCACCCATGACCTCCTGGCTCTGTTGGTAAATAGTGGGCCTATGTATTTTCAGAGGAGAGTTTCTCCAGCTTTCATCAGATTTTCCAGTGGGTCTGTGGCACCAAAAGGATAAGAACTACAGATGACCTCCCTCCAGGTAAATATTTAACTCTTATATGTCACCTGCTATGTACCTTCTCTTCTCTGATGCTTGCAATAATCATATGAAGCAGGTACCAGTATCCCATTTTACAGATGAGAAAACTGAAGCTTAGAAAAATGAAGTAATTCGTCCTGGTCTGGGTTTGCGTCCAGATCTGACCCCAAAGCGGACGCTAAGGGGAGCTGGGGAGGACGGTCTGCTCAGTCGCAAGGCTCAGGAGTCAGGGACACTCGCTGCACTTGCCGTGGTCGTCTGGGTACCTGCCTGGCCCTGCCCGCTCGCCTGGGGAGGAGACAAGTTCGGGGTGGCCTCCAAGTTTTGGGGGGAGGGTCTTCTAGCCACGGGACACCTTCTAGTGTGCCCCGGCCCAACGGCAGGAGGTGGAGGAGGAGGCAGCGGGGCGCCCCAGGGAGGGCGGGCCCTGAGAGGAGTTTGAAAAGAGGAAGGAAGTGGGGCCCGGCAGAGCGCCCAGCCACCCGCTGCCGTCCCCACGAGAGGACGCGAGGCCCCCGGCCCAGCCATGGCCCCCTGGCGCAAAACTGACAAGGAGCGGCACGGCGTGGGTAGGTGTGGCGCGGGGTCCGCAGCAGGGAGAAGGACAGGTGGCGGGAGAGCCGCGCGCAGAGGATGCTGTGGCTTCTGGCGGCGCGGGCA
>CAUYSK010051395.1:0-11642 GCA_963575035.1 Avahi laniger | reverse complement strand
CGTGGTGGAGCCCTGGGCCTCGACTCCTACCCTGATGCGGGTGTACTGCTTAGAGCAGTGGCAGCCTCTCCACACAAAGAGGACCACATGGTCACCGTGAACTTGCTTTTGCTGAGGAAGGCATGAAAGTCTGAGGGTCCCTCTTTCATCCTGGGCTTGATATGCAATCTGATGTTTTTAAATTAAAAAGTTTTAATTTCAGTATAATTCACACAGATATAAAATGTACAATAATTTTTTCGACATATTGAACACATACTATATTCCTGTACCCAGATCAAGAAACAGATGATCAGCACCACAAACTCTCCTGGAGACCCATCTGATGTCTAGCCCTGCCCCAAGGAAACCACTACCCTGACTTCTCCCAGCACAGCTCGATTTTGCTTGTTGCTGTAGTTTCTATAAAGGAAATCATTGAGCATAAACTCTTCTGCATTGGCTTCGTCACCTCAATATTGTTCACGAAATTCCTCATCTGCTGCACATTGTGCCTCCTTTATCCACGTTTCTATATATTATGCCGTTGTGTGAATACAGAGCAATGGATTCACCCACGCTACTGTGCACACTTCGGTTCCTTCCAGTTTGGGGCTCTGATCCACAGGGCTGCTAAGAACATCTGGGTCCCTTCCTTTTTGGGGACACACTTAGGCACATCTCTTGGATGTGTCCCTATAGGTGAGATTCCTAGGCCATGGGGGGTGCACTGTTACTGCCAAATATCATTCTCAAAGTGGTTCTATCAGTTGAAACTGCTGCTAAGAGTTGCCCTACAGCCCTGCCTTTATTTGCCATCAATGTTTTCATTAAATTTTTAAAACCTTATTTTTTATTATGATAAAATGCACATAACAAAAAACCTCCCAGCTTTGCACTTTTGCATTCACAGTTCAGTGGCATGAAGTCCACTCACACTAGTGTGCAAGCATCCCCACCATTTATCAAACAACTCATCCCGTAAACTGAAACTCTGTGCCCAATAAGCAATAAGTCCCTAATTCCCATGACCCCACCCCACCCCTGCAGCCACCCTGCTACTTCCTGTCTCCATGAATTTGACTACTCTGGGTACCTCATGTAAGTGGAATTTGATAGTATTTACCTTTTGTGACTGGCTTATTCACTGGCACAATGTCCTCCAGGTTCATCCATGTGGTAGCATGCGACAGAATCACCTTCATTTTTAAGGAGAATAACAGTCCACTGCATGGGTAGGCCACATTTGCTGTATTCATTCATCCCTGGTGAACACTTGGGTTACTTCCGCCTTTTGGCTCTTGTGAATAACGCTGCTATGACTGTGAGTGGACAAATACCTCTCTGACATTGCGCTTGCAATACCTTTGGGTATATACCCAGAGGTGGGATTGTGGATCACGTAGTAATTCTCTTTAATTTTCTGAGGAACCACCATACTATTTTGAACAGCAGTGACACCATTGTACATTCCCTCCTCCAGTGCATGAGAGTTCCAATTTCTCCCCATCTTCACCGACAATTTTTTTTTTTTTTTTGAGACAGTCACATTCTTTTGCCCAGGCTAGAGGAGTGCCCTGGCATCAGCCTAGCTCACAGCAACCTCAAACTCCTGGTCTCAAACGATCCTCCTGCCTCAGCCTTTCGAGTAGCTGGGACTATAGGCACTTGTCACCATGCCCAGCTAATTTTTATTTGTTTCTTTTTATTTTTAATTGCCTGGCTAATTTTTTTTCTATGTTCAGTAGAGACAGGATCTTGTTCTTGCTCAAGATGGTCTCAAACTTCTCACCTCAAGAGATCCTCCCACCTTGGCCTCCCAGAGTGCTAGAATTACAGGCGTGAGCCACCACACCCAGTGTCAAAATTCCAATGTGAAACCATCTGGTCCAGGATTTTCTTTTCAGGAAGCTTTTTTATTGCTGTTTCAATTTCAGTACTTGATATTGGTCTGTTCAGAAATTCTATTTCTTCCTGATTGAGCCTAGGGAGGCTGTGTGTTTCTACCAGTTTCTCCATTACCTCCAAAGTTTCACATTTATGTGCATAGAGGTTTTTACAGTATTCATAGATGATATTTTGTATCCGTGGTATCATTTGTAATTTCTCCCTTTTCATTTCTGATTGTGTTAGGACCTAGCTGTAGTTAACTATTCTCACACTCTGTCTCCATGATGAAAAAGCTTGTACTTTGTAACTTTGCCCTTAATGGAAAATCTGTACTTTGCAGACTAAAGGACAAAACCATTAACTTGTAACTGATGCTATCTGCTTCTGTAAATCTGCTTGCTCAAAGAATCTAATCAAGTCACGTAGCTGAATAGGGGCCTGAGGCAGGTCCTGGACCCAACGGTTATGCAATGTATGATGTAATTTTCTTGCTTTTGTTCTTTGTTCTACTTCCTGCCCTTGTTCCACTCCTCTGTGCCCAATGTCACATAGCCCTGACTAAAGACAGTATAAGGACTCCTTGTTTTTTTTTGACTAGCCACCATTCTCTATACTTGTACCCAGACAGGGCAGGGGTGGTCACTGGCCAGCTAATAAAGACTCACAATTTGGCTCAATTCAGTCTCAAGGTGGTCTTTCTCGCACTCTGCTCCGTAACAATTGAGCTTAATAGAGTCCTTTCTTTTCTGCTTCTCGTTAATCTAGCAAGAGGTGTGTCAATTTTATTTTTTCAATGAACAAACTTTTTGTTTTATTAATCTTCTGTATAGTTTTTTGTTATTGATTTCATTTAGTTCTGCTCTGACCTTTATTATTTCATTTCTTCTGCTGGGTTTGTGCTTGGTTTGCTCATCCTTTTCCAGTTCTTTCAGACAATTCATTCAATTGTTGATTTGTGATCTTTCTGTCTTTTGCATGCAGACATTTGTGGATATAAATTTTCATCTCAAGACTGCTTTAGCTGTGTCCCACATATTTTTCATAACTTGCGTCCCCTTTGTCATTTAGTTCAAAGACTCATTTCCTTTCCATCTTAATTTCCTCCTTAATCCAATAATCATTCAGCAGAAGGTTGTTTAGTTTCCATGACTTTGTGTAAAGATAGAGTTTCTGGGCAATCCTTCTGCCTCAGCCTCCCGGCTAGCTGGGACTACAGGCACACACCACCATGCCTGGCTAATTTTTTCTATTTTTAGTTGTTTGGCCAATTTACTTCTATTTTTAGTAGAGACGGGGTCTGGCTCTTGCTCAGGCTGGTCTCAAACTCCTGAGCTCAAGCAATCTTCCCACCTTGGCCTCTCAGAATGCTAGGAT
Source organism: Avahi laniger (assembly GCA_963575035.1). NCBI lineage: Eukaryota > Metazoa > Chordata > Mammalia > Primates > Indriidae > Avahi > Avahi laniger. The sequence continues at coordinate 8,399 of CAUYSK010051395.1, read as the reverse complement.
TACAGGCGTGAGCCACCATGCCGGACCTGCTTTCTCTTCTTAATGAATGCATTTCCCTCCTTTCTTTCCCATTGTTCTTACAGGGCTTCTGTGTAATTTCGGTTTACCTAAGAGTTTTCTAATTTCTTTTATTATCTGGCTGTGATTTGTTTTTTCTGAAAGCTCATATGTACCCAGGAGGATCTAGGACCCCAAAAGGGACTTCAGGCTTTCTGAAACCTTCAGTAGTCAAAGCTTTCTATTCCTGGAGGACTGGTGTGGACATGTTACAAACGACAGAGGGCAGGACTCTCCTTTTCACCTTTGAATTAGATAGGATAACTCACCCACAGAGAAAATTAGAAAGTAAAGCTGAGTAAAGTATCTCAAATTCAAGGGGGCTCCTACAATTGGATTCAAAAGACCACTAAGACTATATGAATGTAAAAGAAATGGCCTTAAAGATTATCAAGAAAAGTAAGACATAAAGCTTGAAAAAAACTCTCCAGGCTGGGAGGAAAAGGTAAATATTCTGCTGCCCTCCTGTCTATAGGTGCCCAGCTGTAAAATTATACTCTATGACTTATGGAAATGCATCACATAGGTTAAAGTTAGTCTTTAGGAAATTGAAACTTGAAAAAGTTTGACTAGGAAAAAGATGACTTGACTAGGAAAAGATGACTTCCAAATGGAAAAGTTTAAGTTCAGATGAGAGTAGGGAAAAAAAAAAAAAGAAAGAAAGAGTTTCTGTTGGAGTTGATTTCTAATTTTATTCCACTGTGGTCTGAGAAGATACGTGGTATCATTTCTATTTTTTTAAATTTGTTGAGACATGCTTTGTGGCCTAGGATATGCTCAATCTTACAGAATGTCCCATGAGCTGATGAGAAAAACATATATTCAGTGGTTTTGGGGTACAATGTTTTGTAAATCTCAGTAAGGCCCATTTGTTCAGAGTTCTGTTTAAGTCCATTGTTTCTTTGGTTATTTTTTGTTTAGAGGATCTGTCCTGTTCTGTCAGAGGGGTGTTGAAGTCCCCGACTATTATGATGCTGCTGTTTATCATTTCATTTAGATCAAGTAGGATATAGGAATGTGGATGCACCTGAGTTCTGTGCATCAATCTTTAAAATTATTTTGTCTTTTTGTTGAATTGTACCCTTCACCATTATGTAGTGACCATCTTTGTGTTTCATTACTTTTGTTGATTTGAAGACTAAGTTGTCTGAAATGAGAACTGCTATGCCAGCTTTCTTTTGGCTTCCACTTGCATGGAATATTGCTTTCCATCTCTTCTGCTTGAATCTGAATGCATCCTTGTAGGTTAGATGTGTTTCCTGAGGACAGCAGATACTTGGCTTGTGTATATTTATCCATTCGGCCAGTCTATGTCTCTTTAAGTGGGCAGTTCAAGCCATTCACATTTATTGAATGAATTACTAAGTGGGGCAAATGTCTGTTTATCCTGTTGAGTTGAACTTTGTTGCTTTCTTTTCTCTCTTGAGCCATTGTGGTATCTGGCCTTTGACCTTTACATTTGGACGATTTTACACTGGTCTTTATTGTGCTGATCCATATGTAACACTGTTCTGGAGTACTTCCTGGAGGACAGATCTTGTCTTGATGAATTCCCTCAGACTTTGCTTGTCTGAGAAGGTCTTTATTTCTCCTCATATAATAAACTTTGTTTTGCAGGATACAAGATCCTAGGCTGGGCATTATTGTGTTTGAGAAGAGTGAGAATGAAGCCCCAGTCTCTTCTGGCTTGTAAGGTCTCAGAGTTTCAGACAGATAGGAAGAGGAAGCCCTGACATCTGTTGCACGGCAGGGTGGCAAGTGTCAATGAGAATGTACTGCACATTTCAAAATACCTGAGAGTCCTCTTCAAATGTGTCCTTGCCTTTAGAGTGGAGAGCAAGAAGATCCAGAGCTCCCCAGATCCTGACAACACAGAGTGGGAGGTCAGCCAGGCGTGGACTCACAGCTCCAGGTGGGAGCTGGCAAGAAGCAGCCCGCAGCCTTCAGAGGCATCTGAGCCACAGTAGAGTGAGCTGAAGCAGGGCCTGGAGCCCTGGAGATAAGAGGGCCCCTCCACCCACACCGAGTCCCCTCTCTTCCCCAGTGTGGATTTTCTTTATGCTTAACAGCCCAGTGAGTGGTCACCCAGTGCTGCTGTCCCTAAAATACATCCCTGGTTCTCACCCCCCTTTGACAATGCCTTTTTTTTTTAATGTCATCACACATTACGATCCAAATATGGGAGATTCAAATACAATTGAATTATTCTGTGAAGTAACTTAATTCCTAGGGACCCAGAGTTCCAATTCTCTGGAAGTTTTCATCCTTCTGAGCTCTTCTGGGCTGGAAAGCTCCTCATTAGTTTGGCTGACCTACATTCCTGGCTCATTTTTACCCCAACGTATCAACACATCATTTTGTTAAGGAGATAGAACATTACAGATTGGTACTCTATTGCCTTTCAGGTCTTTCTTGAGAATAGATGGATGTTGAAGGATCAGTCAAATCTGTCTTGTCTTGTTAGTTGATTTTCTGCAATTTCCAGAGCAGAAGACACAAAGTGGAAACTGCACTGTCTTAGATTCTGACGTTTCTAGTTATGAATCCTTGTTGTACCAACCAGGAGAAAAAGGTGAGTGGAGAACTGACTATATTTTAGTCCATTAATTTATTTTATATTCCTTTAATACACTGAACAATTTTGAATGGCATATTCTTTTTGATTTAGTGAGAAGTCATGTGAACATTCTCTTTTATCGAGGTTAATAACAAGATTTTTTCAGAAGGAAATGCCTGTGAAATCTTGTATCATTGCCATTGATTTTTCTGATCACAAAAGAGGCAAAGGGAGGATTTGGAGGAGGAAAATCTCAAATTTTGAAAATGATAACTTTTTCTACTGTTTTGCCTTTGGTTTTAATTTAGTGTTTGTATATGTGAAGATAAGTGTGTGCAAAATAATGACATAGAAATTGACAATAGGGCTTCCTTGGGTAAAATAAGAAAGAACTACAATGGATGATGGGATTTACTTATATTTTCTATTGACAAATTTATTGTGATACCAAATGGTAACATTTTTCAAGTCTAAATTGTATTTAAAATTGGAAAACCTACAGCATGGGATTATCAAAAAGGCAAAATGAGAATTTTCTCAAGGCTTAGTCTGATTGATTAGGCCAGTTGATTTTGATGCCAGTGCACATTGATTTATGCTGTTTATATTTTTTTAAAAGAACAACTGAAACCAATAAAATGTGACTTTCTAGACTTTGGATATTAGGCTGTATAGATTCTTAGGTTCAGCAGGTCTAAGTCTTTAAAAACATGAAAATACATGAAAACAAAACAGGAACCATGACATCCAAATATTTTTCTAGCTCATTATTTCTACAGATGCATGATAGATTTGGAGTAGGAGAGTTCTGGCTGTATCCATCATTCATCACATTCATCACAGTACATATCCAATATATTGAGAAGAATTATAATAGCAAAAAATTAGTAGCCATCTAAATTTATCCTTGAAATTAGAATTAAAATATTCTCCTGATTCCCAACCTCTGCTCTTATCCATGTATTTATATGAAAATTGTCAATATTTTACTTCTAACTAACTTGATTTTCACCCTAGGAGATTATCTTTTGTATTTTAAATTTTCCATGGCAATTTTATTCTGTATGGGAATAGCTCTCTGAAGAATAGACCCTTTTACTTCCTTGAAATCAGATTGTGTCTTAGTTGTACTAGCTATGAAAGGTAGCAGGTTGCTTCATCTCCCATTTCTGAAAGAGGGGAAGTAATAGCTGCCCTACCTAAGTAAGATAATGCTTGAAAAATGACTACAGAAACTTACAGAAGTGATCGGTATTCTTTTTCAGGGTATCATTTTAAAATAAGGGGTCAGGGAAGAAATTACATTGTACTACCCACTAAAGGCCATAGCTTGTGTCAGGCACTTTACATATATATATATATATTAGCTCCTTTAATCCTCTGACACAGGCATTGTGGTCTTCATTCTGGTGTGTGTGACTTGGGGTAGTTATATATACAACCTATGTAAAACTTAGTTGTTCATTTGCAAAACAGGAGAAATAGCTATATCCACTTTATAGGTGCTGTGATGATTAAAGTACATGACTGACTTAGCCCTGTGCCTGGGCTGTTTCTAATGCTCAAAAAATGTGAGCTAACTTTACAACCTTATAGACTTTGGGTTAATTCATTGGATCTGTTACACTGTAATGGCAGATTAAGAAGATGTTATTTTGTGAGAAATCTTGTGGCTTATTGTGCCCATTATCTACCTGTCTGTCTATCCACTATCATCTATATCCATCTATTTTTTACTAAGCAGATGGAAGAGAGAAAGAGGAAAGTTTCATTTGGCATGTACACACCTAAAACATGTCATTGCTGTGTCCCTGTACCAAGTACCTACTGACTGGTAACTCAGATAACAAAAGTAAAAGGCAAACCAAATTATCCTGGGTCAGGTTACTTTGTGTTGATGTAGCCCTGGGAAGATTCTCACACACAAAACAATATGGACTACATTTTCTTTATCCTGAAAAGTATAAACACATGTTTTCCTAGAAGGCATATACGGGGGGATGCTCATGTGTTTTTGCTTTGTTGAGGGATTTGGGCAGAGGTGACAAAATGAGAAAAGCTAATTATTAATACTTGATATATAATATTAAACTTTTATTCAAAAGGGAAAAACAACTGTGCTACCAGAAAAATCTGTCAAGTAAAGCAATGAAATAAATTCTCAAGATAACTGGAAATGCATTCATGTCAGGTCTGTGTTGAGTGTGGAATTATAGTTAATAATGTATATTTTAAATTAATTATAATATTTTTAGACACTCATACTTTCCAACTCTTGAAGGAGCACTGATAATTTCTGCCAGCTTTTTTTCCTTCTGCTTTAGAGCAACTGATTGATAGATGGTTGTTTTTGGCAAGAAATAGGATATTGACTAAGAAAAAATTTGCAAATGTTTTTTATTTGGAATTATTAATAGAATGCTTATGTATTCCTTTTTACATTTAGACTTGCTTTTGGCTGCCAATATAGGTTACAAGTGCTTTCTAAGGGAAAAGCAACATATGAACATTAATTTTTGTACCTTTAGTGTGAAATATAAAGAAAATCTTGATCATTTGAAAAACATTTATTTCCTAAAACACTAATTTATGTAATTATGGAATGTGGTGATATTTTTTTTATTATGAATAGAAATAAAAGCAAAATTTCTTTTTAAATAGCATTTTCATACATTTCAGATCAGATCTCTCCAGGGGAGTCTTTAGGGCAAGGGGTTGCATACATACCTCTTTACATCATGCAGTGGAAAAAAAAAAAAAAGAAGAAAAGAAGAATTTACTCAAAAATTCAGAAGAAGATGAGCCTTAGAGGAGAAATAGGTTGTTAAAATAATCTAGACACCTCAACTGCAAACCAGAACATTCTTAATTGAAGTGTAGTGTCCTGTAGTGCTGTACTTGCAAATAGTGTCAGGTAGGAAACTGTGATGACTCCTTTTTCATGTTGCAGAAAGCACAAGCCACTAGAGAACAATGGCCAAGAAGCAGACCTAATTGGGTGAGTAATAAGATATCACTGATTTCTGTTCTTATTTTGTAAAGAAAACTTTCTGGTTTTTTAAAAGAGAAAAGTTGTATTCATTAATTACCTGAATTTCTATGTTCTGGTTTGATGAATCTTTGAAAGGGTAAAGGCAAGTGACAAAGTATCACCACTTCTTACCATTAGGCTCCAGGTGTTTACTCAGAACACTTTCCTCTCCTGAGGTGAATCCTTTTTCTTCCTCTTATCAGCATCAAAAGAGTCTCCACTCTTCCTTCCAATGGGGCAACAATGAGATGACTTTTTTAATAGGTTGAGTAACTGAAGTTAAAGGGTACAACGAAGTCTTGGAAATTGATTACAATGGTTGTAAAATTCTGATGAAATGTGTATGAGACAACTTTAATGTTCTCTTCCCCACCCCACCCCCATGGCTTTGTTTTGGACACATCTCATTTTCTAGGTGGCCTCTGTTTTCTTTTTAACATTGCTTTGTTAGAAAGCAAGAGATAAATTTGCAGTTTTTCTTCCCTCCCTTCGCAATCACTCTCTATGTCCTGACCTTGGAGACAATTGCATCCACAAAAGTGCACTTGGTCCCACAAGCACACAGATTCTGTATCTTTTGAGGCTAAAAATTCAGTGATTGCTGCAAAACTGCTATGAACTAAAATAAAATCCTAAGGCTCCCCCTCCCTCTGGCTGATGGAATGGACCCCCTCTTGGCCAAGGGGGTATCCTAAAACTAAATTGTCTGCCACAAGGAGGCAGGTCACACATGCTTCAAATCATGCCCCCCACGCTCCTTGGAGATATCCTGCATAACCCATTAACAGGCCTAAGGGTATGCAAGACACACATTCAGGTCCCCAATTTCCACAACAAATTTATGTCCAGTGGCTTGTCTCTCATTAACAGACTTCCTTATCTTAAAGCCTTCCAATCCTTTAGACAAACCTGCAGACTTTAACTAATTATAAGTCAAAGAATCTTTGAAACCACCTATAACCTGTAAGCCCCTCTGCTTCGAGATGGCCCACTTTTTCGGACCAAACCAATGTGTGTCTTCCATGTATCAATTTGTGACTTTACCTGTATGCCCTGTATCCCTGAAGTGTATAAAACCAAATGGTAACCCAACCACAGCGAATCCACTTGCTCAAGATTTCTTAGGTGTGGCTCCAGTTCATGGTCCTCAAATCTGGCTCAGAATAAATCTCTTTAAAATTATTTTACAGAGTTTGGCTTCTTTGCCCTTGACAAGATTGGCACCCAGATGTGGGGCTCAGAGAAGACTCAGGACTGCTGAAGGAGTAGCCCGAACTCGGCGCCAGGTACTAGAATGGCCCTTTTGGGCCCTGTGACTCCGAGCTTCTTCTTTGATGGAACTGGTAAGTTCTCCTGAGCTCCAGATCTCTTGTTTTTGGTTCATGGTCATGGTTTCCTCTCAGCTGGTTCTTTTCCTAGGAATTGTTGTTTGGGATCCCAATTTAAGATTTGCAGGTGCATTCTAAAGGGTCTTCTCCATTGTCTTTTCATCTTAAAATTTCTCTGGATTGGCATTTCTGTGCATTTGTGAAAGAGGAAACTTAGCTGTCCTGTTTGTAGATAAATGGGAGACTGAGTTTCCCAGCTCTGAAGACAAGGGGCATTTTACTCCTCCCAGCCAAAAGGCAGCCCTGGGTGACCAGGGTCCTGAGTGGGAATTGCCTGGGTAATTCCCTGAGGCATGAGTGGCCCTGTAGGGAAACCTGCAACAAATTAACTAAAAGAAGGCTCATCCAGGAAACACATAGAAGGTCTGATTAGTCTGCATTTTGAACCCCTTCTTAGGTACTAGACTCCCAAAGAGAGAAACTGAGACACCTAAGAGTGTGGGACCAACTCAATGGTGAAACATTGATTAGCCCACCCACAATCAGCACACTGTGATCTATGACAACCAACCCTAGACTATAGTTTGGTTGCTTCTTTTAAAGAAAAATGGGAAAAAATCCTTTTAAAATGAGGAAAGACATGGAGAATGACCCCCTTCAGGCACTCCAGTTGGTTTATGGTGCCTCTGCTTGGAAGAATTTTTATAAATGAAAAGGTTCAAAGGCATGCCAGGTTTTCTAGGGCTCCAGCCAGTTATAGCCAATTCTTGTGCACAAGATTTTGCAGAAGGAAAAATTATATCAAGGAAAATTCACAGCTCAAATGGTCCAGCTACCACTATAAAATTAAAATGTCTCTCATGCTATTTCTCTTTTCTTTTCTGGCTACTCTAAAACCTGCTAATTTTTCTATTCATGTTAAGATAACTCATTGTTTATGGTGTTTGCAATTGAAAGATTACCTGGACATCCTGTTGCCACTTGCAGCTAAAATTCAAAAAATGAAAACTCATTTTGAACTGAAGGACAAAAAGGGTGAAGAGTTTTTATAAAAACCAAATTGCCATGGAATGGCTTTTCTCAAAACTTTCATCCACAGGCCTAATTAGGTTACCTATCAGGGCAACTAAAGCTTGCCATGTGAACACGTTCGAGTTTTGTAAGAAGAAATTTGGATCCGGCTGTCTTTTACAGACTGGTGAGTTGTGTTACCAACTCATGGCTAGAGTTCTAGGGTAAAATCTATTAGAACTTTGTGTGCATGTTTGTGTGTGAGTGTATATGTTTAGGTATGTTTTGTGTATGTCCATGTATTACATGTTTGTGCTTACATGGTTCTGGACTGCCTTAAGAATAAGGGCGTGCTCGTAAATTAATTAAAGAAAGCCAAACAGTTCATGTGAATTTAATAATCCTTGGTAAATAA
>CAUYSK010051394.1:0-25634 GCA_963575035.1 Avahi laniger | reverse complement strand
CTCTGTTGCCCTGGCTAGAATGCCGTGGCGTCAGCCTAGCTCACAGCAACCTCAAACTCCTGGGCTCAAGCAATCCTACTGCCTCAGCCTCCTGAGTAGCTGGGACTACAGGCATGTGCCACCATGCCCGGCTAATTTTTTCTATATATTTTTAGTTGTCCAGCTAATTTCTTTCTATTTTTTTTTTTTTTAGTAGAGATGGGGTCTTGCTCTTGCTCAGGCTGGTCTCAAACTCCTGAGCACAAACTATCCTCCCACCTCGGCCTCCCAGAGTGCTAGGATTACAGGCGTGAGCCACCGCGCCCGGCCCCAACACCATTTATTAAAGAGACTTTCCTTTCCCCATTTTATGATCTTGGTACCTTTATTGCAAATCAATTGTCTATAAATGTGTGGATTTATTTCTGGACTCTCTATTCTCTTCTATTAGTGTATGTGTCTATTTTTATGCCTCTATCATAATAAAGTTTTGATTACTATAGCTTTGTAGTGTATTTTGAGATCAGATAGCGTGATACCTCTGGTTTTGTTCTTCTTGCTCAAGATTGCTTGGGCTATTGGGGTCTTCTGTGGTTCCATGTGAATTTGAAGGTTATATTTTCTATTTCTGTGAAAAAGTCACTGGAATTGTAATAGGGATCACATTAACTCTGTCAATTGCTTTGGGTTAGTACAGACATTTTTGCAGTATTAATTCTTCCGACTTGTGAATATGGGATATCTTTCCATTTATTTGTGTCATCTTCAATTTCTTTAATCGATATTTTATAGTTTTCAGTTTAAAGATTTTTCACCTCCTTGGTTTAATTTACTCCTATTTATTTTTTTCGTAGCCATGGGTAATGACATTATTTTCTTGATTTTTTTGTCAGATAGTTCATTGTTAATGTATAGAGACACTATTGATTTTAATACGTTGATTTTGTAACCTGTTATTTTACTGAATTCATTTGTTATTTCTAGAAGATATTTGGTGGAGTCTTTAGGGTTTTCTATGTATAAGATCCTGTCTGTGAACAGAGACAATTTTACTGCTTTTTTTCTGATTTGGATGCCTTTTGTTTCTTTCCCTCGCCTAAAATTGCTCCAGCCAGGACTTCTAGTACTATGTCGAATAGAAGTGGTAAGAGGGTTCATCCGTATCTTGTTCCAGATCGTAGAGGAAAAGCTTTCAGCTTCTCACCATTGAGTATGGTGTCTAGAAGTTTGTTTTATGTCTTCCGTGTCTCTACTTAATTTCTTAAACATGTCAAACACAGTTATAATCACTGTTTTATGTCCTTGTCTGCTGATTCTAATATCTGTGGCAGTTCAGGGTCATTTTTTTATTGATTTGTTTTTCTCCTCGGTTGGTCATATTTTCCTGCCTCTTTGCATGCCTGGTAATTTTTTATTAGATGCCAGACTGTGTGGATTTTACCTTTTTGGGAACTGGGTATTTTTGTATTCCTGTGTCTGAGACAAAGTTAAGTTACTGAGAAGCAGTTTAATTTTTTCATGCCTTGCTTTCAAGATGTGCTAGGCTGGACCTGAGCAGAGTTTAGTATAGGAGCAATTATTCTCCAGGACTGAGGTAAGACCGTCAGTAGTATCTTGTCTAATGCTTTATGTAATAAACCATGAGGTTTTCCAGTCTGGCCAGTGAGAACAGGCCCTGGGCCTGGCCCTGGGTGAGCACCAGGCACTGTTTCGTCTAACCCTTTTGGGCGGTTCTTTCCCTGACCTGGGTAGTTTCCTCACATGTGTGCACGGCTCAGTTCTCAGCTGAATTCTCCAGGGACGCCCTCTAAGTGTTCCTGGGTCTCCTTCTGAGCTCTCTGCTGGGCAATACTCCGTCCTGTGGCCTTGAGCTGCATTAGCCTCCCTAATGCAGATGGCCTCTCAGCTCCATCTCTTCATCAGACAGACCTGGGTCCCCCTTGCATCCCACGCTGTGGCCTAGAAACTCTCTTAAGGCAGCCAGCTTGGCCTTGTTTCTTTCCTGACATTCAGAAATCATTGTTTTTTGTTGCCTCATGTCCAGTATCTCGAAAACCATTCTTTTGTATATTTTGCCTGATTTTTGGTTGTTTTGGGTGGGAGGGTAAATCCAGACCCTGCTACTCCATTGTGATCTGAAGCAGAAGTCCCTGAATTAGTGGTTATTAATGACTGTCATTAACCCCGTGCTCTATTGCTTTTTTCAGATTCCAAGATCTTTGGAAAGGTGAGACACAGAGAGGTAGAGAGACTTGCCCAAGGTTGCACAGCTACTAAATGGCAGAGCCATTAGTACCAGGCCTGGCTGATCCTAAATCCCTTCTCTCTACTCTGACTACTGCCTTTGGGCAGAGAGCTGGAGTGGACCAGGTGGCCGAGAAGCAGGGGCAAGGAGCCAGGCTTGTGGTTCAAGCTCTGAGACTCATATTCACCAGCTGTAAGGTGGGCTGGGACTGCAGGCCAAGCTGAGGCAGGACAAGGCTTTTGTAGACTCTGGAGCTCAGGTTAGTTGTCCTGCCTGCTTCCTCTATCCCTTGGATGCTGGTGGTGTCAGGGGTCAGGGGTGGGGCCACCCAATGCAAATAACAAGCAGAGGCAAGGGCAGCAGGAGGGGCCGTGGGGCAGCTGCCATGTCCACACCTATAAGGCAGGACCCTCAGGGCCCTGCATGGCTACAGGGTGGGATACAAGGGAGTAAGGGGTCTCCCTGGGTCTCCTCATTCATCTGTGCACTGAAGGGTCAGTGGGCAGATCTAGCAGGCCCTGTTGGGTGCTTGAGTTGTGATCTTGGTAAGGTCAGAGCTGTTCCTTCTTCCCCCCGAGATGCTACTACGTTTGTGCCAAAGAGAGAACAGGGAATGCACATAGAGATGAAAGAATGACTTGCCAAAGCCTGGCGATTGCCACCAAACCATAACCATCCTGCAAGAGTCCCTTGGGTCTAAAAGGAAGGCATGTCCTCTGAGCAGCAGAGAATCTGCAACTGCAGACAGACCTTAAATGGCAATAATAATTCCCAGGATGTCTGGAAGGATTAGCCACAGTAACTTCCGTCAGGTCTAACCCGGGTCTGCCCCGGAGGAGGTGCCTGGGAGCTCCCTGTTGAAGGAGTGACTGATGCATCCGTGACGGAGCGAATGCGTGCACACTGGACCACAGCGCCATCCCGCCCATGCCCCTCCAGGTTTGCAAATCTCCAGCCCTCCCAAGGGACACCCAGGCCTTCTCAAGCCTGCGCCTCTCGCCCTTGCTCACCCCCAACCCCAGCCCTACACCCCAGGGACAGGAGGCTGGTCCCTAAATTCCCTAACCTCAAATCTGTCCCGAAAGCCCCACGATCGTGGAGCCAAGCAGCGCCAGCCTTTATCTGAACTCAGCGGTGTCACAGGCTTCCGCTCGGAGCTCTGGTTGCTGGGAAGCCATTTCCATGGCAAAGTGTTCAGTTCCACATGGATGTACTGACCCATAAGAACCGTGGTCCTCGCTCTTGCAACACTTCCTTGTCCGTCTCAAAAAAAAACTTGGCACGTGATTTTTATTCGGATTGTTATTCTTCTTAAGCGTAATGTTTTATTTCTATGCAGAAAGCCCAGAAAAACATGAAGAAAATGAAACCTGAAGACAATAAAGAAATAAAACACTCTAAATCCCCCCCATAGCCCCTACTAACAAATTCGTGTTTATATGTCCAGTCTCTTTTCTGTGCTGGAGCCGGTAAGGAGCAGAGGTACATTTTAATGAAGGTGATTTTTATTAATTAAAGGCTCATGGAAAGCATGCTTGTAAGAAAATCGCTGCCGTAGAGGGAATCCATAGTAAAAAGTCAGCTCATCATCCATCCCCGCCCCAGTGTCCCTTGTTGCCCTCCCTAGCGGTACCTGAGGCTGCCACCTGCTTATGGAGACTTCCAGAGAGCCTGTGCTCACGCGAGCGAGCGTGCGCATGCGCTTGTGCTTGTGCCGGCGGCTCCGTACGTGCTTTCTGCACTGTGTCCCTCAGGAATCTTTTCCCACGTCAACCAACAAACACTCCGCCCCAGCCTGATTCCTAACAGCCACACGACGTTCTACCAGACGGATGCACGGGTTTCCAGCTGTTGGATTTTCAGTCGTTACCAGTTGTAGTTATCGGGATGACTCAGGGTTGTTATACTCGTCAATGTCAGGCTCTCCGGGGTGGGGGGGCTTGATTTACAGTGTTCGCTAATCTTCGTAGTGTAAATATTCCCACCGTGGCCGACTTCAAGCTACCAACATGACCGAAGCTGCCAACCCCGCACCGAGGGAGGGCAGCCCCTGGGAGCCCGTGAGAGCCGGCGCCAGCACGCCGCCACTCCCCGATGGCCCTCTTGGCAACCGTGTCCCTGATTCTTTCCTTAGAATCAGTTTACCCGAGTGAAGTAAACGGCTGTGTCAAAGCACACGCGCAAGCCCGAGGTCGCTGATGAGCAATATCACGTTGCCCTCGGGGAGACGTTATCAGCCTGGTCTGCACCAGCCGGGGGTGAGAGTCGCAGGCCTGGCCGCCCCGCCCTCCAGCAATGGTGCAACCAGGTCTCTTACTCAGGCCCATCGGATAGATGGGGTAATGGTAGCTCCTTGCTGTTTTCGTTGGCACTGCTTTTGGTGGACAACTTTTTAAGAAATTTATGGTCAAGTGAAATGTTATTTGGGCAACTTTAAGGACAGTTCACGAAGCCCCTGGGCATTACAGGTGTCCAGAAAGCAACTTGGGAGTCACGGCTTTGGTGTAGCACTTTGCTTATTGATGAGATCAGATGGGCGATCCATTCCCTCACCCAACAGCATCGAGGCTCTCCCACAAGGCACCCTGCTGTGTTGCTCAACCCCAGACTGTCATGACCACCCCACCCCTACACCACCCCCCTCCTGGAAGCGCGGCGGCATTCGCTTAGTGAGCTGTGGGAAATGACGCCAGCCGAGACCTGTGCTTGGGAAAGGCCAGGTTGGGCAGCAGGAAATATCCAAAGTGCCATACAAGTAAAGGGGTCTCCTGGAGAGGTGGGGGGCGTATCTGCCTCAGTGGCTGTGTGGTCTTGGACAAGTCATTTCACCTCTCAGCCTTAGTGCTGTGATTGCATGGCCCACGCAAGGCTGCGGTGAGAATTCAATGAGCAAATGCACTGTAAGTGTTTGGCACAGGGCCTCGAACACAGGAGGTGCACAGTAAGTGTCAATCATGCTCGTCGTCACCATTGCACTGTCAGAGTGCTTCGTAAACCACGGGGTTACGTAGGAACGTAACGTGACGTTACACACTATTTTTCCTATCTCCTCTGCTCTGGCCCAGGGAGGTCACCACAGAGCTCACGTGCCCTGGTCCAGAGCCAGTCTTCTCTGCAACAGAAGGGAGCCCTTTGGATTCTTTGACCCCAGTTCCCTCGTTTGATCAAACACACCGACTTTTCTCAGAGCAGAGCTAAAATCTTCTTCAGGGAGTTTCTTTCCACGAGTCCTTTCTGACTCTTCATGGGTGGGGGCACAAGTGTCCTAACGGGGATCCTGCCTTCCCTCCGTCCCCCAGCCAATTCTTCCTGCCCAAGACAACTTCATGAGTCTCCCGCTCAGCCTGCCGTCCATCCGTCCATCCATCCATCCAACATAGGGATCGCTTAGTCTGTTCTCAGCTCTACCACACAGAATCACTGAAATCCATGCACTTGCCACAGAGTCTAATTTCCGCTAAATTAGAAAAACTAAAAGACAAAAACAAATCTCCTTTCCCCGACCTTCAGAATCTAGCTCTTGCCTATCCCTCCAATTCCATCTGCTACCCCCTCTCCCTCACCTGCCATATTCCAGCAACCCGGTGACTTGCAGGGCCCTGCATACTCTAGACTATTTCCGCACTCGGCCTTCCCTACGCCGTCCCCTCGGCCGGGAGGGCTTTTGTCTTCCCCTTTGCCTCGACTGTTCCCTTCCGTTGTTCAGTTTCCGGATTAAATGCTATTTCCCCAAGGGGACCTGCATCACTCCAACCCAACCAAAATTATGCTTTCTTTATAGACTTATGGTACATAAAGATGTATTCTTTTTGAATTTTTACTCATCTAACGTTTGTCTCTCGTGTAAGATTACAAGCTTCACGAGGATGGAGCCCCCGCCGGGGAGCCATGCCCAGCAGCGAGCATCCTCAAGATAAATTTGCCGAATGAAGGAAGCAGTATTTAGCCAAAGCTCAGGTAAGTGTTGAGCGGATTGTCCTCCTTCCTTTCCAGATATTCTCCAGTCCGCCCTGGGGGCGGCTGCATGAGAGCCAGCTGGGAGTGGGGTCTCCGCACAGGACCTCCAGCCGAAGACCCAGCAGGTGCATTGGTAGGAGAGCACACATGTGGGGAGACGGGGTGGGAACACGAACCCCCCCCCATGGCCTCTGCAGGAATGTTGGTTATTACACAGCGTCCACACTGTGAGAACCTTCGGGTGAGGTTCTTGTCTTAGAACCAGGAGGTAAGTTAAAGTCCGGACTCTGAATTTAAATGGTCTGTATCCCAATTCTTGTCCCACCGGTTGTATGATGGGTAAGTTGTAAACTCTTTTTTCCCCATTAAATGGGGATATTAATAGTGCCTCCCTTGTATAGGTATGGAAGGAGTAATAAACACCTAAGGGATGCTAGCTTTATTTTGGGGTTTTTTAATTTCAGGATATTACAGGGGTACTAATGCTTTGGTCACATAAATTGCCTTTGCACCACCTGAGACAAAGCTACAAGTGTGCCCATCCCCCAGACAGCACGCACTGCATCTGTTAGGTGTGAGTTTTGAAACCACTGTCTTGATAAACAAGTTCTACGTTCTCCCATTCTAGTTTTCCCGATATATCTATTTTGCTAAACTCCTATCTTGGATCATTCCAACTACTTGCTTCTCCACTTCTACATCCAATAATACTGGGTGTGCTGGAAGAAATCACACAGTTGTGCGAATTGGTGCGGTGGCAAATTTGTGTTCTCCAAGCTCAGGCGACTCTCAGCTTTATGCCTCTGGCCACTGCTGTTATCTAAACCTCAGAGTGACAATTCCAAAGCGACCTAACCCACCATCTCCCTATTCTCTTTAGAAACTTACCTTAACTCTTATTTCACGCAGAAAATTGAAGCTGTTACAGATACACTCTCTCTCAATTTTCCATACCTAAAACCCATCTTTTTCTGAACCCACTCTCATTTCCTTCTCTGGTCTAAGAAGTAGTTTTCCTTTTTCTGTCCAAGTCTAATATCTCTATCTGTTTCTGGTGCCTATCTCTTAACATTTCTTCAGGAATCTCATTCTATTAACTCTTCTCTTTATTCTTTGCATTTTTGATATATCTTACTACATTCCATAGACATATAAACAAGTCCAAGTTGCCTCATGTTGAAAAGTCAGTAACCTTCTCTGGACCTTGCATCCCCCTCAAGCTACTACCCCCTCTCCTTCCTTTTCTTCCTTCACAAACTTCTTGAAAAGTGGTGTACATGACTTTCCAATTGCTTCTTCATTTCCCATTCTCACTTCAGACCGTTATAAACTGCTATCTACCTCTAAATCTCCACTGAAACTGTTCTAATGACCTCCTAATAGGCAGAGACCAGGAGCTGTCTTTTGATTCTCATCTTACTTGATTACTTTGAGTGAATCTGGCATGGTTGAAGATCCCCTTCTTGAAACTTCTCCTGCTTTGGCTCTTGGGACACTACTTGTTATCCTACCTCTTTCAGAGTTCCTTCTCAGGCTCCTTTGCTGGCTTCTCTTCCTCTGTCTATCCTTTTAATGATAGTTTTCCCTAAAGCATCATTCTTGGCCCTCTTCTTTATCTATACAACATCCCTGAGCAATTTAATTTATTAATATTTTCATGCTTTAACTACCACACATAATATGATTAAGTCTCTATAACCAGCCAGCTTTTCCTACTTTGTTTCAACTCCTTACTGGTCTTCTCCAGTTGAACTTTCCACAGATATTTCAAATATAACTGGTTAAGAAGTGAACTCATTGTACTGCTGAACCTATTTCTACTCCAATATTTCTTATCTCAGAGAAGGACAATATTAACCAACCAGTTACTCAAGCCATAAACCTAGATTTTGTCTTAGATGTTTCTTTCTTCTTCACTTTACACCACAACGGGTCAATCATAGGCTTGTTTACCCTTGGACACATTACTTGCCCTTCCCTGGTTTGCTTTTTTTTTTACAGAAGGGCTGATCCCTGCAGGCTATTTTCCCAGGCTTCTTTGAAAGGAGGCTTTTATTGGATTCAACAAATAGGAGACACTGGTAGGAGGTTGAAGGATGGGAGAAAAAGAGAATCTAGTGTCTGTTTGTAGCAGGTATGTCTCTTCCATGTCTTCAGCTAACACTGACGGGCTTGCTATGATTCCAGCCTGCATGGGGTAACCTCTGCTCTTGAAGTTTCTGGTAACACCATCTCTTTCTGTAGTCTTTTAAGCCTTAGGAGTGGTAGGGGTTTCCTGCTGTTGCTAATCTTTGCCATCTCAGCTCTACCATCATCAATGTAACCAGTTATTGGTATTTAATTCCCTTTGTATTAGATATTTAGAATGGCTTCCATTTTACTGGTTGAATTATGGATCAATGCACCTAGTCACCAAGCACTATAGATGCTGTCTACTTGACATCCTTCATATCTATCTGTTCTTCCCAGTCTTATGGCTACTGCCTTTGTTCAGGATTTACTCCAATACTCTCCTAACTAGCCACCCTTTTTATCTATCTTCCATGGTGCAGGCAGATCAATTTTCCTAAATCATAAATATAATAATTCTATTCCACTGCCTAAAACCCTTCAGTATCCCCCTTATAGGAGTGTTTCCCAAACACCAGTCATTTGCACTTCATCCTCATATTTTTTTGACCATATCTGTGTATCATCTGTACTATTATTTAGGTAATATTTTTCTTTAAATCTATGCATTTACAAAATTGTCTTTGCCCCAACCAATAACATCTGTGAAACTACAGCTTTGAAAGTCTAATTTATTTTTCCTAATACACATAAAAATAAATATCAAACTATTAAAAATAACATCATTTGCCCATATACCAAAGAAAATCCTCCCTCATACATATAGCACACTTTGGGATACACTGGCCTAGAGGATCAAGTCAAAACTCCTTATTGGGGTTTATGATGTCTTTTATGATCTGGCTCTTGAGCCTTACTTCCCCATGGGTCCTCACTCACACCCTATGTTCTGGCCACTTTTACATTCTCTAGTTCAAACTGATCACCTACTCCTTCATGATCCTCCCTGTGCCATATATAGACATATTTTTGCATTTGTCTATTTACATGTCTTTTTGTTCCTACTAAACTGGATCAAGAAAATCATTGCTGATTGGTGCCTATGATGTAGTATATGCCTATGTTCTTCTTAGACACGAGATGATAGTGATCCATTCTTTACAAACACGTAATCTCTCCTTAAGAATAACATCAATTTTTTTTACTGAAAAAAATGCTATTTATTTATTATCAAGACCAACCTGAGTCATCACCATAAAATGACATTTAATTCTTTTCAGTTTCATTTAACATATGGACTCACCTTGGTAAAATTTATTGGACTACCAAAGCATATAAACTGCACTGGGGCACAGAAATTATAATTTGCAACCACATTAATTTCTGTATTTTTTGTGTGTGTGTTCAAAATATAATAAAAGTACTCAAATAGGAGAAAAAGCTATATTTCTTATTTTTTTCAATTCAACAGTATAACTTGAACTGACTTCAGATGTTCAGATGTTTTAACTTTCTGCTGAGTGCAAGTCTCAAAAGAAAGAAGAAAACGGGAAAGTTGAAAGTTTTACAAGCAGCATCACAGACTCAGAGCTGGATGGTACCTGAGAGGTCACGTAGTCTAACATTCTCATTTTATAGATGGGAAGTGAGTAAGGCCAAGAGAAAGGGAAATTCTAATCTAGGTAAGGATTTATTTATTTATTAGCACACAGTTCATATATACAATTGCTTTGACTGCTTGTTTGTGCTAGGAAGATGAGATCAGCACATGGGCTTGGAATCACTCACAATGCACATAGAAGACTACAGGGGGACCTGTGCTCATTCACATGAATGAGATCCAGAGACTACGGATCCCCTAGCTGGCCATATTTTCCCAGGGTAGCCTGCTGGAGCCAGAGTTTCTGTGGAACACAGCTCCATGACTATCACACTGATTATGCATTTCTTTTTACCAAGTTAAGTTCTTTGGTCATTATCAGTTTTTCTTCAAACTAACCCTGGGGGACTCTGGAGGAATCCTTTTCTCACAGATGGGAAATCAAAGCTTGGGAGAAGATTGCTAAGGAAGACAAACTAGTACCAGGATTGAAACCATCTGCATTAGTCATTCTTGACCCTAGGACTACATAACTAGTGGCTGTATATCACACATGTGATACAATTCTGGATTTTAAAAAATTTATTTCTGTTTTATTCTTTTGATTCCCAGAAACTTCAGGAAGAAACAAGCTATATAATGAGCCAACATAGACTACTCCTTCAGATCCAGTAATTGATTATCATATTAGTGGATGATGCCACTGCCCCTTGCTCCACTCTGTATTTCCCTGCTCATTAGACAGGGATAAGACAGGAAGTGAAACACAAATCTCTACATTTACTTAATTGTCAAGAGCTCTGATAAAACGTTTGATTAGGAAAAAAAGTCTGAAATTAATGGATAAAAATGAACTATAGGGCTTACCTGTAGAATTACACTTAATCCATACTTTGCCTGTTCCCCATGACCCTGGTTAATTAAGAATTGACTGCACTACACAATGTTCTCTTCTGACAGAAGTGGCTGTCATGAGAGGGTATTGTGTTACCTCTCTATATTTATCAGGGAAGAAAACACTTATTTGTGGAAAACATTTAGTAAGGGAGATAAGTATTAAAATAACAGTTGAGGACCAATCTTATTTTTAAATTATCTTCAATGATTGAGTTTTGGAAAATAAAATAATTGGCAATACATACTTAGAATAGCATACATATGGGAAACTGTTCTGCCAGAAGTAAAATGAAAGTAAGCTTAGGGAACTTTTCATACAGAAAACCGCAGTACTTGGACTGTCTATAAAATTGTCTTTTTGGAGAAGTAGCTGAACAATGCCATGTACCCTTTCAGAACCATAATAAGCAAACACCAGAATGGGAGTGCTCAAGGTATCCCCCTGACCTGCCTATTCAAACAGAAACTGGAAACTGGTGCTGATTTCCATTAGCAGACTCCTTCAGCTCACAAACCCATTTCCTCGCCTCATTGGCAACTCACTTTTGAAGGACCAGGCTTTTCTAATAAGCATCTTATTTGGACTTTGTTTGCCAAGGCATGGCTAGACTTTTAAGCTTATTTTCTTAAGCCACTGCATTATTTCTTACATCTCATGCTTAAAAAATAAGTTAGTGAGAAGATAAATATTGCAAAGGACAGTCAGAGAAACCCAGACATTTGTGACTCTGACTCAAAGAAAAACATTAAGTGTACTGATGTTTTTAACTATCTTAAATTTTGAATGAAGCTAAGTGGTAATGATATTTGGAAAACATGTTAATAAAAAAAACAACAAAGCAATGTCATCTGGAAACAAAGTCATGTTATGGTAGAGGAATAATGAAAATTAGGGAAGAATTTTGATGATCCAACTAAAATTTCAAAATATCTTTCCTTAGCAAAGAAATAACGATAGTAGTCAGCAACCACTTAAAATAGTTGAATGTAAACAGCAATGCCTTGGGGTGCCACTGGGTGCCAGTGGTAGGCCTAAGGCTTGGATAGGAGAAAAGGAGAAGAGGAAAAAGGGAAGCAAACAGGACAACTGAAAACAAGGGCAGATGAAAAAGAGAGAAGGAAAAGAGAAATATTTATGGAGGATATAGAAAGCAACAATTTTTCTGATATCATCCTATGATAGCAGGACCATGAATTATGCCTGAATTAGAGCTTTAAAAATCGGGGATAATGTAAAACATTATTTATTTAAAAATTTAGATTTCAAGTTTTCTAGGAGTACAATCTTTACACATGAAATGGTCATATGTGTTGTCACTGCTTTCATTCCTTTTAGTGACTGTAGTTGTACAATAGCGTGACTAGAGTGAAGTTAGTTTCAGAATAATTTGGTAGCTATAAAATACTGTTTTTGTTTTTGACATCAGTTTGTACATTGTCTGACTTTAGTGATACTCAAGAGCAATGTTTCTATGGTTATAAAAATGGGATTCTGGTTTTTTTTTAAATATCTGGGTGTTAGTAAATTGTATATACCCATTCCTGGATAAGATCAGTAAATACTTTAACAGATTTTCCATATTACAATAAAAAATATATCCTTTGCATAAAGTGGCTGCTAGGAGGTACCTTAAGGAGTTAGAAGTCAATTAACCTGCTCCCTAATATTTGTATGCTGAGATACATTTATCTTCCCAAGGCTCTAAAAAAAGCATGGCTTCCTTCTAAACATTGATGGGGCACGACATATGCCATTATCGTTGCTATCCCTACTTATCCTAGATCCCTGTATCTATGACACAGGATGAAGACATGGCATGAATTTGTGGGGCTATGGAGAACTCACTGCTTTTCAGCATCAATCATTGTTGAATTATTGAAACAAATAGAATTAAAAGTTGCATGAGGGCATTGTTGCATTAGTTGCAGGTTTATACTATCTCCCTTACCAAGACAATTTTGAAGAATTCTTAGATAACATGTTGTAAAGTGTATGGACTATGCTCTCTATATAAAGAGTCTATTATCAAATTCTTCAAAATTAATCTTTTCCAAAACTTTAAAAAATTTTAGCATAGTAATATGGTTAAATACATGGTTAAAAAAAATCAAATAGCACAGAAAGGTTCATACTTAAAAAAGAAAAACAAAAAGCAATTCTCCTCTGCCCATACCTCATTGTTATCAATCTTGCTTCCTAGTGGCAATCACTTTTAACCTTTTCAAATACTTTATGATTTTCTCATATGCTTTCAATATCTCTAAGTAATATGTTTATGTTGCTGTTTCTTAATTGACTTCAGGCATTGTCTATTGATATCCTGCTATGCTGGTTGAAGATGCAGTGAATTTACATAAATACCTGCCCAATTCTCCTTCTCCCAATATAGTTTACATCTCTCTTCTCAGTTCTACCACTAGTTACCTGTGAAATGTTAAATATAATTCAAACTCCATCTTTAGTTCCATGTATCTCTCCTCCCCACTTCATAAAATAAAGACATTGGCACTCTTTTTGTTTTACTGTTCCACATCATCTCAGACCTCTTAACCTCTGTCAGCTATACCTTTATTTTTATATTGTTAAGATTGATGAAATTTGCATTCTAATAGGTAACCAGATTTAAGTGTCATGCAATTTGTCCTTAGAGTGATTCTAAAAGTTGATATCAGTAAGTAGTGCTTATATAATTTTAACTATAGTGTTCGCTGTATAGCCACATAATACACTGGGATTATAATTGCCTCTCTGTGAGACCGGTGTTATTAATATGCTCCTGTACCAATCAATAGAGAATATTCCAAGGATCAAGTTCAAATAGACTCTGCTATTTCATACACCACTAATTGCCTTGATCCCACCATTGAGTTGTTTTAAAATTCAATTATAATATTAATGTCACCCCACCATCACACTTTTTTTTTTGCTTGGTACCATTGGCATACCAAGGGAAAGGCAGTGGGAACAGTCACACTGACTCAACAGCAACTGCAGTAATTCTTTAGAACTTAGACCAACAACATGTTTTCTCATGGTTTTTTGGAATTTCATGATTGTGTCTCTTTATATGATTTTTAAAATTTTATTGTGACAAGTAGCCTATAGGGACCTTTAATTTATAGAAAGACTTTTTTATGTGCAGGGAAATTATCTTCTGTTATTTGTTTTCATTTTTATTGATACATATTAATATTTCTACACATGTATGGGGTACCTGTGATATTTTGTTACATGTACAGAATGTGTAATGATCAAGTCAGGGTATTTGGGGTATCCATCATCTCAAGTATTTATCATTTCTATGTGTTTGGAAGATTTCAAGTCCTCTCTTCTAGTCATTTTGAAATATATGATACATTGTTGTTGCCTATAGTCACCCTACTCTGCTATCAAACATGATACCTTATTATTCCTATCTAACTGTATGTTTGTACCCATTAACCAACCTCTCTTCATCCCCACCCCTCATACACCCTTCCCAGCCTCTGGTGTCTATAATTCTACTCTCTGCCTTCATGAGATCAACTTTTTTAGCTCACATGTATGAGTGAAAATATGAAATATTTGTCTTTCTATGCCTGCCTTATTTAATTTAACATAATGACCTCCAGTTCCATCAATGTTGCTGCAAATGTCAGAATTTCATTCTTTTTAATGTTTGAATAGTATTACATTGTGTATATATGCCACATTTTCTTCATCTGTTCATCCCATTGATGAACACTTAGGTTGATTCCAAATCCTTCCTGATGTGAATAGTGCTAAAATAAGCACATGAGTGCAGGTATCCCTTTGTGATGTGCTGATTTCCTCTCCTATGGATAAATATCCAGTAGTAGAATTGCTGGATTATAGGGTACTTCTATTTTTAATTATTTGAGAAATCTCTACATTATATTCTATAATAGCTGCACTAATTTAAATTCCTACCAACAATCTATAAGAATTCCCTTTACTTTGCATCCTTTTCAGCATTTGTTAATTTTTTGTCATTGTGATAACAGCCATTCCAACTAGGATGAGATGATATCTTATCGTGGTGTTGATTTGCACTTCTCTGATGATTAGTGATGTTGAAAATTTTTTCGTATACCTGTTAGCCATTGCATATCTCTTTTTTGAGAAATGTCTATTAAGCATCTTTGTCCAGTTATAAATGGGATTATTTGGAGGGTTTTTTGCTGTTGAATTGAGTTCTGTGGATGTCCTGGGTATTAGTCCCTTATCGGATGAATGATTTGCAAATATTTGCTCCCATTCAACAGGTCATCTCTTCACTCTGTTGATTATTTCCTTTTCTGTGCAGAAGCTTTTTAGTTTAATATAGCCCCATTTGTCTATTTTTGTCTTTGTTAACTGTGCTTTTATGGTCTTAGCCATAAAATCTTTGCCTAGACCAATGTCCTGAAGTGTTTCCCCTATGTTTTCTTCTAGTGGTTTTATAGTTTCAGGTCTTACACTTAAGCCTTTAATCCATCTTGAGCTGATTTTTGTATGCAGTGAGAGATAGGGGTCCAGTTTCATTCTTTTGTATATGGATATCCAATTTTCTCCACACTGTTTATTGAAGAGGGTATTCTTTCCCCAATGTATGTTCTTGGCATCTTTGTCAAAAATCAGATGGCTTCAAATACAGGGATTCATTTCTGCTATTTCTATTCTATTCTGTTGGTCTATGTGTCTGTTTTATACCAATACCATACTCTTTTGGTTACTATAGCCTTGTATTATAATATAGCTTGAAGTCAGGTAATGTGTTGCCTCCAACTTTGCTCTTTTTGCTCAGGATTACTTTTACTATTTGGGTTCTTTTTTAGTTCTACACAAATTTTGGATTGATTTTTCTATTTCTATGAAAAATGACATTGGTATTTTGATAGGGATTGCATTGATTCTGTAGACTACTTTGAGTAATATGACTATTTTAATGATGTTAATTATTCTGATCCATGAGCATGGGATGTCTTTCCATTTGTTTGTGTCCTCTTCAATTTCTTTCATCAGAGTTTTGACTTTTTTTGTAGAGGTCTTTCACATCCTTGGTTAAATTTATTCCTAGGTATTTTATTTTTTGGTAGCTATTGTAAATGAGATTGCCTTATTAATTTCTTTCTCAGGTAGTATTGGTGTATAGAAACACCACTAATTTTTGTATGTTGATTTTGTATCCTGCAACTTTACTGAATTTATTCATCATATCTAAGAGCTTTTTAGTGGAGTCTTTGTGATTTTCGAGATATAGAGTCATGTCATCTGCAAAGAGGGACAATTTGACTTCCTCTTTTCTAATTTGAATGCCTTGTACTTCTTTCTCTTGCCTGATTGCTCTGGCTAGGACTTCAAGTACTATGTTGAACAGGAGTGGTAAAAATGGGTATCCTTGCCTTGTTTCAGATTTTTTTTTTAGAGAAGGGATCTCACTCTGTCACCCAGGCTAGAGTGCAGTGGCACTATCATAGCTCACTGCAGCCTTGAACTACTGGGCTTCAGTGATCCTCAGCATGTCCAACTTGTTCCAGTTCTTAGAGGAAAGGATTTTAGCTTTTACCCATTCAGTATGATGTTAGCTATGAGTTTATAATATATGGCCTTTATTATGTTGAGATAGGTTCCTTCTATGCCTTGTTTGTTAAGAGGTTTTATCATGAAGGGGTGTTGAATTTTATCCAATACTTTTTCTGAATCTATTGATGTGATCCATATGGTTTTTGTCCTTCATTCTGTTGATGTGATGTATTACGTTTATTGATTTGCTTATGTCCTTGCATTCTTTGGATAAATCCCACTTGATCATGCTGTGTAATCTTTTTGATGTACTGATGGATTTGGTTTGCTAATATTTTATTGAGGATTTTTGTATCTATATTCATCAAGGGTATTGGCCTGTAGTTTTCTTTTTTGTTGTATCCTTGTCTGGGTTTTGGTATCAGGGTTATGCTGGTATTGTGGAATGAGTTAGTAAAAATTCCTTCCTCTTACATTTTTTTGAATAGTTTAAGGAGAATTGGTGTTAGTTCTTTGTAAGTTTAGTAAAATTTGGCAGTGAAGCCATCTGGTCCTGGAATTTCCTCTGTTGGGAGGCTTTTTATTACTGATTCAATATCTGTTGGGGTTTTCTATTTTTTTCTGACTTAATCTTGGTAGGTCATATGTGTCCAGAAATTTATCTCTTTCCTCTAGGTTTTCGAGTTTGTTAATGTATAGCTGTTTATAATTGTCTCTGATGATCTTTTGTATTTCTGTGGTATCAGTTGTGATGTCTCCTTTTTTTGTTTCTGATTTTATTTATTTGGATCTCTCTTTTTTCTTATTTAGTCTAGCTAGGAGTTTATTGATTTTGTTTATCTTTTAAGAAAACCAATTCTTTGTTGAGTTGATCCTTTATATTATATTTTTAGTCTCTATTTTATGTAATTTTGCTCTGATATATGTTGTTTCTTTTTACTAATTTTGTATTTGGTTTGTTCTTGCTTTTTTAGTTTCTTTAGGTGCATTATTAGATTGTTTACATGAAATTTTTTGAAATTTTATATAGATGTTTTATTGCTATAAATTTTCCTCTTAGAATTGATTTTTCTGTATCCCATAGGTTTTGGTATGCTGTGTTTCAATTTTCATTTGTTTCAAGAAATTTTTTTATTTCCTCCTTAATTTCTTCCTTGACCCAATGTTCATTCAGGAACATGTTTAATTTCCACATATTTGTAGAGTTTCTAGAGTCCCTTTTGTCATTGGTTTCTAGTGTTCTTCTACTGTGGTCTGAGAAGATATGTGATACAATTTTTAAAACTTTGTTGAAACTTGTTTTGTGTTCTAACATAGGTCTATTCTGGAGAATGTTCTGTGTGCTGATTGGATGAAATGTTTTGTAAATGTCCATTAGGTTCATTTGGTCTAATGTGAAATTTAAATCCAATGTTTCTTTGTTAATTTTCTCTCTAGATGATCTGTCTAATGCTGAGCATGAAGTGTTGAAGTCCGTGACTATTATTGCACTGGAGGCTGTCTCTCCCTTTAAATATAATACTATTTGCTTTATATATCAGGGTGGGGTGTTCCAGTGTTGGGTGCATATATGTTTAGAATTGTGATATCCTCTTGCTGAATTGATCTCTTTATCATTATATAATGACTGTTTTTGTCTATTTCTGCTGCGTTTGTCTTAAAGTCTCTTTTATCTGACAAGAATGACTATTCCTGTTCATTTTGGGGTTCTGTTTGCATGGAGTATCTTTTTCCATCACTTTACTTTCAGTCTATATGTGTCTTTACAGATAAGATGAGTTTCTTGTAGGAGGTATAATATTAATATTTCAGTCATGTTTTTTTTCATTCATTCAGCCAGTCTATATTTTTTAAGTGGAAAGTTCAATCTGTTTACATTCAGGATTATTATTGATATGTGAGGGTTTATTCCTATCATTTTATTAGTTGATTTATGGTTATTTTGTATAACCTTAGTTCCTTTCTTTCTTTCTCATTGTTTCTCATTGTGTTTTGGTGGTTTTCTGAAGTGGTAACATTTGAGTACCTACTATTTTTCATTTGTGTGTTTGTTGTACCAGTGGGTTTTGTAGTTTTGTGTGTTTTCATGATGGTAGATATTGTTCTTTCACTTCCACATTTAGGGTTCCCTTAAGCATTTCTTCTAGGGCCAGTCTAGGGATGACGAATTCCCTCAGCTTTTGTTTCTCTGGAAAATACTTTATTTCTCCTTCATTTGTGAAGGAGAACTTTGCTGGGTATAGTGTCCTTGTCTGAAAGTTTTTTTTTTTCTTTCAGCACTTTGACTATATTATAGCATTCTCTCTTGTTCTGTAAGGTTTCTGCTTATAAATCCACTGTTAATCTGATGGAGTTTTTATTATAAGTGGCTAGACACTTTTCTCTTGCTGTTTTTAGAATTTTCTCATTGTCTTTGAATTTTGACAGTTTGATTATAATGTACTATGGAGAAGATCTTTTAAAATTGTTTCTGTTTGGGGATCTCTGAGCTTCTTTATCTGAACGTCTAAATTTCTTGCTAGATTTGGGACTTTTTTCACCTATTATTTCATTAAATAGGTTTTCTATTTCTTTCAGTTTCTCTTCACCTTCTGGGACACCAAAAATTGGAATATCTGGTTGCATTATGGTGTCCCACATGTCATATAGGCTTTGTTCATTTTTTTTATATTTTTTTCTTTATTTTTGTATGACTGCTTTGTTTCTAAAGAACTGTCTTCAAATTCCAAAATTCTCTCTTCTCCTTGATCTAGTCTATAGTGGAAGCTTTCAAATGTATTTTGTATTTCATTCAATGGATTCCTCAGTTCCGGAATTCCTGTTTGGCTCTTTTTATGATATCTCTTTAGTAAATTTCTCATTTATATCCTGAATTGTTTTTCTGATTTATTTGTATTATTTTCCTGAGTTCTCTTGTATCTCACTGAAGTTCTTTAATATCTTTATTTTAAATTTTTTATCTGGGAATTCATAAATTCCTTTTTCATTTGTATCTCTTGTTGAAAAATTATTGTCTTCCTTTGGAGGTATCATATTTCCTTGCTTTTTTTATGTTTTTTGTGTCCTTACATTGATATCTGCACATCTGGTGACACAGTCACTTCTCCAATCTTTGAGTTTCCTTTTGTAGGGGAGGATTTTTTCCTGAAGATGTATCTATAGTATTGGTTGGGTTGGGCACTTTGTCTTTGATTCTGGATTTGTGCGGTAGTGTAGTCTCCATATGATTTCTTTGGCTGTAAATAGCATCAGTAATATCTGTGATTTCCTCACAGATATTACTGGCTTAGGATGCTGTTGTTAGTGGAAGCTGTGGGGAAGTTTTGTTGCGGACAGGGACATTGCGTCGGCCAGTCCTCAAGCCCCAGTGATGGAAACAGCAGGCCAAGCATGCTTGTCCTTGGGCTCCAGGTTGGTGTATGCTAGCACCGGTGTTTTTGGGTCCAGGTGGGCCAATTCTTGGAAGCTAGCAGTAGCAGTGGTGGGCCAGGTGGGTGGGTGAGTCCTTGGGCCTTTGAACAACAGGCACGAGGGACTGCAGTAGCAGTGGTGAGACAATCCTCTGACTCCCAAATGGTCTGTCCCTGTGTTGGCAGTGGCTGTGATGGGCTAGATGGGCCAGTCCCCAAGCCTGTAGGTGGCACATGTGGGTGGATGCAAGCTGTGATGGTAGTGACAGGTTGTGTGGGCCCATCGTCATACCGCTGGAAGGAGTGCTTAGGTGCCAACAGTGGCGATGGGACAGGGCAATCACCAGGGCTCTAGACATGCTCAGGCACTGAGGGGTGGGCCTCAGGTCCCCCAGTGGTGTGTGTAGGTTCTGGCTGTGGTAGGCGGTGGTAGAGTGATCTCCAGGCCCCCAGCAGAATGCTCAGGTGGGGACAGTAGCAGCCACACTATAGCCCTGCTCTTGGGGAGGGTGGGGTTGCTTTCAAGTGACAGTAGCTTTCAACAGGTAACTGGGAAGTGCTTGCATTGGCCACAGGTGGTGGCTATAAATGGGGTAGCCTTTCTTCAGGGCACTTTTAAATGTGTAGTGACTGTGCTACTGGAGGCTGTGGGGTCAGTGCCAATGGTCTGCACTTCTTCCCTGACAGCAACAGCCAGTAGAAGTGCCCAACTTCAGGCAGAGGATGTCAGTAGGGCTCCAGGGGTGTGGAGATGCCCTATTCTTACCTGGATGTACTTTGATCTTGTCAAATGTATCACCCCATCACCTTATTTCCCCACACAGCATGTTCCGTGTTGCTCCTATTTGATTTCACAAAGTTCCTTCTGAGAAGAGCAATCCATACATAGGCAGCTGCCTGCAATTTTTGTTTCTTTCCTTGAGAACAGTGTGCATACAGGCTGCTTCTAGTCTGCCATTTTTCCCCTCTTCTAGCTTTTTAGCTACACGTCTTTGAATCAATGTTTTAGTGGTTGCTCTAGAGATATAAAATATACATCCTTAATTATCACAGTCTACCTTGAATCATTATTCTACCACTTTACAATGCAAGAAACTCACAACAGTATAATTCCATTTTCAACCCATCTAGTTCTTGGTGCTGTTGTTATCACACAGTTCACTTCTACATGTGTTATAAAGCCCACCATATATTCTTATTATTTTTCCTTTTTTTTAGATATTCTATAATTTATTCTATTTCTTATTTTTGCTTTAGACAGCCAATAATCTTCTAGAGTCATTTAAAAAATCATATTTTGTATTAACAAATATATTTACCACTTACAGCGTTATTCATTCCTTCCTGAAGATTCAGACCTGGGGTCATTTCCTTTCACTCTAAAATTTTTCTGTCGTATTTATTGTAGTAAAGTCTGTTGGTAACAAATTCTCTCAGCTGTTGTTTATCTGAAAATGTTTGTATTCTGCCTTCATTTTTTTCTGTTAATGTGGTAGATAGCATTCTAAAATACCCCTCCCCCAAGATTCTTGGCCCCTAGCTGTTCAATCAATACTAATCTAAGCACTGCTGTGAAAATAATTTGCAGATATAATTAAAGTACCAAGTTAGTTGGTTTTAAGATTTCTGAGTGGGCTTAACTTAATAACATGAACCCTTTCAGAGCAAAGATTTTTCTCTGTCTGGTAGTAGAAGAAGTCGGAGATACTTGAAAAGTGAGAGGGATTCAACATGATGGAGGTTCTCTGTTGAAGAGATGTAGAAGCTATGGAGCAAGGAACTGAACGCAGCCTTTAGTTGTTGACAGCAGTCCCTAGAAGACATTCAGGGAAAAATAAGAAAAATTTTCAGTCTAACAGCCTCAAGGAATTGAAGTCTTCCAAAAATAAAAATAAGTTTGAGGCCAGGCGCGGTGGCTCACGCCTGTAATCCTAGCTCTCTGGGAGGCAGAGGTGGGCGGATTGCTTGAGCTCAGGAGTTAGAAACCAGCCTGAGCAAGAGCGAGACCCCGTCTCTACTAAAAATAGAAAGAAATTAATTGGACAACTAAAAAATATATAGAGAAAATTAGCCGGGCATGGTGGCACATGCCTGTGGTCCCAGCTACTCGGGAGGCTGAGGCAGGAGGATCGCTTGAGCCCAGGAGTTTGAGGTTGCTGTTAGCTAGGATGATGCCATGGCACTCTAGCCCGGGCAACACAGTGAGACTCTGTCTCAAAAAAATAAATAAATAAATAAATTTGGAAGAACATTTTCCCCAGAGCCTTCAGATGAGAATTCCACGCAGCTGACACCTTGACATCAGCCTTGTGATACCATGCATGAATAGAGAACCCAGTCATGCTGTGCTGGACTTCCGACCTACAGAAACTATGAGATAATAAATGAGTGTGATTTTAAGTCAGTAAGTTTATTGTAATTTGCAATGTAACAAGAAAAAACTAATACGAGTAATAATTTGCATTAAATAAAATGCTTAGATCAAAAGTGTGTCAATCAGTTTTATAAAATGTGTATGCTCATATTATCCACATCCCTACCAAGATATCACATCCACATTCCTATCAAGATACAGAATATTTCCATTATCCAAGAAAATTTCCTCAAGCCCTCCTATTCAACCCTACCACCACTTAGTAACCTCCAATCTGATTTCTATTATCATAAGTTACTTTTATTTGTTGCAGAATTTCATATTAATTCTTTCAGTATTTACTTTTTGTGTCTAGCTTATTACACTCAGAATTTTTTTTTAGATTCAGTCAAGGTATAGGACATTAATTTTTATTGCTGAGTAGTATTCCATCGTACAAATATATCATAATTTGGGCAATGGAATGCACATTTATCATAATTTATCATAATTCTATTCATAGACATCAGGGATCTTTTCACATTTTGGCTATTATCAATAAAGCTGCTATGAACATTCTTGAACAGGTCTCTTTGTGAACATATGTTTTCATTTCTCTTGAATAACTGCCTAGAGGTGGAATTGCTTTGTTATAGGGCAGATATATGTATAACTTTATATAATCTGCTAAATAGTTTTCCAGT
Organism: Avahi laniger; assembly: GCA_963575035.1. Classification (NCBI taxonomy): domain Eukaryota; kingdom Metazoa; phylum Chordata; class Mammalia; order Primates; family Indriidae; genus Avahi; species Avahi laniger. The sequence goes on along the minus strand of CAUYSK010051394.1, from coordinate 2,913 downwards.
CTCATAGCATTTTGCTCTCACACCTACAATGTATAAGTGTTCTGACTAATTCATATAATCTACAGTTTGGTGTTGTCACTTTTTAAACAATTCTAGTGAATATGGAGCAGTATCTCATTAAGATTTTAATTTTCATTCTCTTCATGATCAATGATATTGAACATTATATCATGCTTTTATGGACTATTCCTATATCTCATTTTGTGAAATGTATTTTCAAGTATTTTGTCCAGTTTCACTGTGTAGATTATCATTTATTATTGAGTTGTAGCAATTCCTTTTTTCTGTTTTGAATACAAGTAATTTATCTGTTCTATGTTGCAAATATTTTTATCCAATCTGTAGCTTGTCTTTTCATTTCCTTAATGTTGTCTTTGATGAGCAAAAGTATTTAATAAAGTAAATTATATTAATTTTTTACTTTAAGGTTCATATTTTTTGAGTTCTCTTTAAGAAACCTCTACCTACCACAAACTTGAAAAGACATTATCTTACGTATTCTTCTAGTAGCTTTATAATTTTAACTGCTATGGTTCAGTCTATGATCCATATTATATTCTCTTTTTGTGTGTCATATGAGGTAGTAATCTAGGCTTTTCTTCTATATGAATACCAAATTATTCCAGCATCATTTGTTGAAAAGTGATTTTCCCAGTGGTTCTCTTTTTGAAAATAATATATGTGAGTATATTTATAGATTCTCTATTTTTTCCCAGTGATCTATTTGTTTATCCTGTTGCCAAGACCACATTGTCTTGATTGATGTTGCTATATACAAAGTCTTAAAGTCAGATAGTGTGAGTCCTTCAACTTTGTTCCTTTTTTTTCAAGATTGTTTTGTCTATTCTAGGTCCTTTGCTTTCCAAATAAATTTTAAAATCAGCCTGTAAATTTCTAGAAAAAAAGTGAATGGAATTTTCATGGTTGTGTTGAATCAATGTTGTCCAATAGAATTTTCTATACTGATGACAAAAGTTTGTATCTGTGCTGTCCAATATTGTAGCCATTAGATATATGTGACTTTTGAGCAATTGAAATATGGCTAGTATGACCAAACAAAATGACTTTAAATATTTATTTAATGATAATTACTTTAAATTTAAATGCCTATATGTGTCTAGTGGCTAACATATTAGAAAGTCCAGTCCTGGGTCAATTCATTGAGAATTGAAATCTTAATATTGGGTCTTCTGTCAATGAACATCTTATATCTCTCTATTTACCTAAGTATCTTTTGATTTTTCTGAGCTATGTTTTACATATTTTAGTGATCTTATACACACTTTGCTAAATTACCCCTAAGTTTTGTTATATTTTGTCAAATGCTTTTTCTGCATCTACTGAAATGATTATAGGATTTTTTCCTTTAATATGATAAGATGGTAAAGTATATTTATCAATTTTTATATGTGAAATCAACCTTGCATTCCTGAAATAAATGCCATTTGATCAGGGTGTATTATCCTATATATATATATATATATATATATATATATATATACACACACACACATATATATACATATTGCTGCATCTGACTTTTTAATACTTAGTTTAGAAATTTTGCATCTATGTTCAGGAGTAATATTTATCTATAATTTCTTTTACTGGTACGTGACATTTTGGTATCAAAGTTATACTGGTTTTATAAATTAGTTGGGAACATTTCTTCCTTAACTGTTTGATAGAAATCGCCAGTGCAGCCATCTGGGCCTGCAGCTTTATTTGTAGGAAATTGTTTAATTTTGAATTCAATTTGATTAACAAAGCAATCCTATTTACAATAGCTATGAAAATAAAACCTTGGTACAAATTTAACCAAAGAAGTGAAAGATTTCTACAAGGAAAACTATAAAACACTGATGAAAGAAATTGAAGACAACACACAAAGATGGAAAGATATCCCAAGTTCGCAGATTGGAAGAGTTAATATTGTTAAAATGTCTGTACTATACAAAGAAATATGCAGATTCAATGTAATCCCTATCAAAATAACAATAACATTCTTCACAGAAATAGAAAAACCAATCCTAAAAATTGTACAGAACTACAAAAGACCCTGAATATCTAAAGCAAGCCTGAACAAAAAGAACAAAACTGAAGGCATCACACTACCTGATTTTAAATTATAATACAAAGCTATAGTAACCAAAACAACACAGTGTTGGTATAAAAACAGACACACGCAGAAAAACAAAATAGTACAGAGAACCCAAAAATAACCCCACTCACAGCCAACTCATCTTTTGACAAGGCACCAAGAAAATACATTGGGGGAAAGGCAGTCTCTTTGAAAAATAGCGCTGGGAAAACTGGATATCCATATATGGAAGAATGAAAGTAGATTTCCATCTTTCACTGTATACAAAAATCAACTCAAAATGGAGTAAATATTTAAATGTAAGGCATGAAACTACTAAAATAAAACATTGGAGAAATACTGGTGTGGGCAAAGATTTTTGGGGGAAGACCTCAAAAGCACAGGCAACAAAAATAAAACTAGAGAAATGAGATTTCATTAAGCTCTAAAGCTTCTGCACAGTAAAGGAAACAATAAAAAAGTGAAGAGACAATCTACAGAATGGGAGAAAATATTTCCAAACTATCCATCTGAAAATGATGTTTAACCAGAATATATAAGAAACTCAAATAACTCAATATGAAAATACAAATAATCTGATTTAATAATGGGCTAAAAATTCTACTAAGTGAAGTATCCCAAGAATGGAAAAATAAGCACCACATGTACTCACCAGCAAATTAGTTTTACTGATCAACACCTAAGTGCACATATAGGAATAACATTTATTGGGCATCCAGCAGATGAGAGGGGGGAGGAGGGGATGGGTATATATATATATATATATATATATATATATATAACGAGTGTAATGCGCACCATCTGGGGGATGG